>RYZW01000131.1:63390-105587 GCA_004367215.1 Colletotrichum trifolii | reverse complement strand
GTTATTTGTTTTATGTATAATACTGTTTTAAGTAGTAACTAATATTCAAATATTTGGAAATCTAGTATATAAGTTAGTAATAGTATATTTAATATACTTATAGTCTTCTAGAAAATATAGGTAATTCTTAAAATTATATAGGTATTTTATTTTAGTTTAAGTAATATTTAACTTTCTTATAGGAGTAGGTAAAATAGATAATATCTTACTATAGTTCTTAGTTGAATTTTTATTAGTACAAGATAAATCTATTAAGATTTCTCTATATTTAGCTAAAGCTTTAATATTGAGGTTTAGAGGTCTGTTTTAATAATATTCTAACACTTACCCTAGGAATACTATTAATAATATTAGTTATCAATATAGTAAAAGTAATAAACTACTTACTAATAGAACTTGCTTAAAAGGTAAGTTTACTAATACAATTAATAAAAGTTCGAATACTTTTGAGAAGTTTGAATATCTTAATTATATTAGTTCAGACTTATATAGACCTATTACTCTAAGAACTTATAATCACTATAAATACTTTATCTTATTTATAGATAAGTATAGTTAGTTTATCTAGGGAAAATTATTAAAAACTAAAAGTTCTGAAGAAATTACTTTAGCTTTTGAAGAGTTTATTAATATAACTAATAATAATAATAATAATAATAATAATAATAATAATAATAATAATCATAATAATAATAATAATAATAATAATAATAATAATAATAATAAGAACTATTTGATAAATCCTAAAGTCAAAGTTCAAGGAATTACTAGAATAATTCTAGAAAAGAACTTAAATAGTAGAATAGCCAAACATAATAAAACATCAGAATTAAATATAGAACATAATAATTATATTCAGGGAAAGTCTAGCCTATATATTAAGTTACCTACTACATTAGAGGAAGCCATGAAAAACTACAAATAATATAAAGAAAATACCTTCTCTACTATTTTAGACTATTATGATTTAAATAATTATATACAATTATAACATTTAGTAGTTATATTAAAAACCTTTAATCTATTTAAAGTTACATACTTCTCGGGAACCTTTTAAAGGAAACTATACTTAGTAGTCAGCTCTTACGTTTTTCGCTTTTACCTTATATATTTTACAGATAATACTAGGACTAAGGAACTTTTTAAACGGAAGAAACCTTAAGTAGTAATAATACGGTTAGTTAATATAATAGCTAGTAAATAAAAAGGATATATATACCTACATTTATCAAAATTATCTTTTAAAGGATTATAGTTACGTAACACTAATACCTACTAGCTAGTAGTACTTATTACTAGCTATTAATAGTTACTAGCTTTTAATAGCTATTAGTAAAAGCTAATAGCTAGTAGTAGTTACGATATAGTTTATATAACTAGTAGGAATACTAGTTATAGTTTTTTATTATAGGATCCGAACCTACTATGCTTACTATAAACCAGTAAGAATGAGGTAGATGTTAAACTACTATATCAAGCGGGAGATATAAAATTATATAAAAATACTAATAAAGATGATCAAGCTTCTTATACTTTATTAGTAAATAAAGTAGAAGAACCTACCTTTTTTCTTTAAGTATTTAAATGTCGTGAATAGAGAAATTAGATTCTAGTTGTAGTAGAAGAAATAGGATAAATACGATCTATAAATAACTAGAAAACAATATCTCTATTTACTATTAATATTAAAGATATCAATATTCTATATAATAGATAGATTTATAAATTAAAAACAAATACTTTAACTAAAAGCATTATTCATAAAGCTGGATAGAGGATGGCTTAAAGCTTTAATTAATGTTTAAGTATTAACTTTCTAGAAAACTTTAATATTACTTATAAGCTTTAGTATTGGAGATATATAATTCTTCTTTCTGTTCATTTAGAATAGATTCTGATATAGTATAATGTTACTATGATATTTATTTATATTGATATTGATAAACCTATATATATTTACCTACTAACTAGATTTTATTTCAATATAAAGAAAGGTTTTTTAGAATCGAATTCTAATGTAAGTTTAAATCCTTATAAAAACAGAAAAAGCCTGTACTTTTATTTCTCATTAAATGAAGTCTTATATAGTCTAAAATATAATCCTCAATCTTACTATAATTATTTAAATAGTACTTTTTATTCAATATGAATTGTTATTTCTCCTTATCATAAAATAGTTTTTATTTTAAATAAAGCCTTTTATATAGCAGTTTCAGCTTTTCGTATCAATAATATATTACTAACTACTAATAATCAAAAGATAGTTAATTATATACATGATACTTCAAAAGAACAAATAAAGGATTAGAATCTAGCAGAGCTTTCCATTTCTCTTAGTTGTAATTAACTTATAAATTGAAAAGAAAAGAAGTTATTTTTAAGTAAAATAAATATGCTGAAAGATTATTAAGAAATATCAAAAAGACACTATTTATAAATTCGAGATCCCTATATATAGTAACCTCAAATTACCTGAAAATGAAGAAAAAGCTTCAGAATTCGATATTTTAAAGTTTTTCATTATGTATAATATTTTTCAAAAAATAAAAAAGAATATAGATTTATTTATAACTATAAAGAAGCCCGCTTATCATAGTAGTTTAATGTCTACCTAGCTTTTATTGTTTTATAGTGAGGGTAGTAGGTTTCATTGCTATAGCAAGTAACTATAACTAGTAGCTATATACTTTCTAATTCTATAAAATAAATATAGTAATTACCACTAGCTAGTAGTTCTTCCTAATAGCTAGTAATAGCTAGTAAATATTAATAGTTAGTAATAAATATTACTAGGTAGCTAGTATTAGTATTATATAGTTTCCTATAATCCTTGAAGAGTAAATATAATAGATAAGCCTATACTTTCCCTTTATGATACATTTTCTATTTTTATTAGCTATTATATTAATTAACTATATTATTACTACTTAAGGGTTCTTCTAATAAGATAGTTCCTCAGCCCTAGTATTATCTCTAGAATATATAAGGTAATAGCTAACTATTAAGTATAGGCTCCTTTAAATGGTTTTCGAGAAATATATAACTTTGAATAGATTAAACACCTTTAATACAACTACTATAATTACAAGAATTTATCTTCCATTAAAAAAACTATAAGATGTATTAATTTAGATTAGGTAAAAGATCTAAATCGTAGAATGTCTATTTCTTCTTATATTTGCTATTTAATGAGAAATAGTAATACTATAAGTTACTTTATTATAAATTAAGAAATCATAGCTAAATTTCCTTATAAAACTAAGTATATGACTCTGTTAGATATTTATGATATTGTATTTATATCATAGTTATAATTATAAGAATGTAGAATTCCAATTATTTAAGTTTAGAAACCTAAAAAGAAATTTATTATTCAGTAGTAAAGAAGTTAGTTACAAATCCTGAATTTTATACGAAAGTAAAATATATAGATATAAGACAATAGTTTTATAAGAGACTTCATTGGAAATAAAGATAGTTTTGTGTATTATATAAATATAGAAGATAATATAGTAGATACTTTGACTGAACCTTTAAACTTAGTAGAATTTAAGTAAACTTTATCTAAATTCTAATAAAGAATATTTTAAAGGTTTTCCTTTTTTTACTTTTAGAAAATCTTAGGTTTTATAATATTATATTTATCTCTTTTTATATTGTATTGAGCTTTATGAGTCTGTATATAAGTAAGCTATATATTAGTAATGTATATTTTATAGAGGAATATTAGATTTATTCCAAGCTCTAAAGAGTTTCTACTCTTAATATCCTAGTAGAAATAGTAAGGGATTTTATAATATGTCTAAAAGAGTAAATTAGATAAAAGTCGTTTTATAAATTATAAATATATATTGAGTTTATCTTTCTAATCCTAGTAGTTGTTACGTAAATAAGGTAAATGTATAAAGGTTTATTTCTTTATAGAATATTAGCAGTAATTTAAGTTATATATACTATAGTGATAGTATATTATATACTATAGTGATAGTATTTTATATACTATAGTGATAGTATTTTGAATACTATAGTTATAGTAGCCTATAAGTTATAGCTATACTATAATATGCTTTTGTTCTAACTTATATACTATAGTTATAGCGTATAATATACTATAGTCATATATTCTATATACTATAGCTATAGCCAGAACTCTAGAATAAACCTTCTATATAAGAACGTTAATATTTATATAAATAATAGCTAGAAATCGTTACTTATACTATTAATCGAATGACTATTTATTCCTCTATATAATGAATATTATTAAGAATATTCCAATGAAGTCTCTATCTTAAGAAAACTACTTTTATTATAGTATGTTTCCATTGATTTTACAGTTATCTGTAGTAATAGCTTAACTGTTGATTTTCCTACTTATCTATCCATTATAGTAATAAATACTCTTTTAATTACAAAATCTAGTTATTATTAATAGAAATCCCAAATTCTAGGTTATTGTTACCAATGATAATATTAGCTTCAAGATAGTATTTTATATTACTTGAGTAATAATCCCTAGTAATTCTATATATAATGTATTTTTAAAACATAGTATTATAATTGAAGTAAAAATAGGTAGGTGTGGGACTTTAGAGTTTTGATTTGAATAAGATTGCCGCGGTCTTTAATATCCTTACTGTTAATCAGAGTATTACGATAATACAAATATATCTACTATCAGTATAAATATATTTATTCATAACGTATTATATGTAATAGCTAATATATGTATTTCTATCTGTGTTATTTGAAAGTCTAATACGTTATAAGTATAACAGATGTATTTGTTTTTGTATTATTTGTAATATAATATGTTAAAGTAAAGTTATAGAAATTAGTAATATAAATAGTACTATGATTAGAATAAATTTCATTTGGTATAAGACTATTGTAGGTGAAGTAATATCTTTAATTATAATCGGAATGTATAATTTCGAAGTAATATCTTTTATATATTGATCTTTAGAATCTTAGTTATCAAAATAGAAAACAACAGGTTTAGTAAAATTATTAAATAAATTTAATTTAGAGTTCTAATAGAGAATGTTTAACCTTAATTTACTAATTATTATTAAAGTCTGTTTCCATATTATTTTCCTCTAGATTACTAATATTAGTAATATCTTCTTTGATAGTAAAATCTAATTTATGATTTGTAGTTTCCTTATAATCAAATAAATCTACATATCAATCTAGAGTAATTAATATACAATTATCTCAAGATGTATTATTATAATTAGTCTAGGTTTGAAATAATATAAGTAATCTTTAATCTTTATACTTTAAACTAGCTTTTCCTTTATTAACAATATTACCTAATTAATTGAAATGAGATTCTATAACTGCTAGTATAGATAGAATAGATGAATGTTTTTTAGCTAAAATACTTAACATAGGGAATTTAACTTTATTTTCTTTCCATTATTTAGCAGGCTATATCTATTATTATATTAGTTCAGAACTTTATTTCTCTTAATAATCTTAGCTTATTTTGTTTTCTATAGTAATATTTCAAAGTAATTATTCAATTTGTCGTTTTGAAAATCTTTATTTATACTTTTACTTTAAATAAGAAATAAACTACTAATCAATTCCTCTTTAGCCTAAGGTTAAGGAGGCTTAAATGCTTTAGATTCAGCCTTAGACCTATAAGAATTTATTCTAGAACGTATTTTAAATATATTCATATCTCTAGACTTTCTTCTATTTAGTATTAGTATTAAGAATAATATTTTCTAAAGGAATGTAATCTTTAAAAGATTCTAAAAACAATTGTCTTTTTTCAACTGAAGACTATTACTTGTATATTCTCTGAGACTATTGATATATTATTAGTATATTAAATCTAATATTTTATTAGTATTAATAGTTAATTTATACCAGCTATTTATCTTTCATATTCTTATTCTACATTATTTCTATTTTAATTTATAATTGACTTCGAAATGAAATGTTTAGATTTATTGTTTAATAAAGTTTGCAAATTTACTTTAGGGTTTAGTATAAAACTAAAAGAACAATACTTATATTTAGCATCAAAATTAACATTAGTAATAGAATTGGAGAAGTATGTTTATGATACTATAGAACCTATTTATATTAAAGATAATAATAAAGCTCAATAAGTATTACGTATTCTATTATTCTAATAGAATACTAAGTTCGCTTTACTTTAATAGGATAAATATTGTATTTAAGTATTATTATTAAACCTTTAATGACTTACTTTATTAAGTTTATTTATTAAAGTAATATAAAAAGTAAGTTTAATATGTAAATTAAATTTATTACATAAACTATGATCTATACCATTAATAAGATCAACGGTACTACTCATAATAATATATAAATAGCTTTATAGATTAATAGTAAGGTTATAGAATATACTTAATATATCTCTTAAATACCATGATTAAGTCTAACTAGTTTTAGAAAGGCAAACAGGTTTAGATATATTCCTTTAGTTAAAGTTTGTAAAATATCTTAGATTAGGTTTAATTCTTTAGTAGTGCTTATTATCAAATATACTAGGTTCTGTCTAGTTTTACTATTATAAAAGTAAATTAATTATTCAGTAAAAGAGTATTTAAGTTTATATAATCATATTTAACTTTGATATCTATATAGTAGAGTTTTAGGTTCAGTTATATACATAGAAAACTCTTCTTTCCCATCAGGATAATCTATAGTAAATTTAATTCTTTTATATAATAAATTATTATTTGATACCTGCTTAACATAGTAGTTTAACGCCTAGCTAGCTTTTACCGTTTTGCGGTAAAAGTAGTAAGTTCGAATCCTATAGTAAATAAGCGTAACTAGTAGCTATATATTTTCTAATTATATAAACTACATAGTAGCTACTACTAGCTACTAGCTCTTACTAATAGCTATTAATAGCTAGTAACTCTTAATAGCTAGTAATTGTTAATAGCTAGTAATTAAGTACCACGACTAGCTAGCATCTAGCATTATATAACTATAATCTTATGACTGTAACTATAATAAATATAGGCCTATATATACTTTCTATATTTATCATCTATCATTCTAACTAACTATATTATTACTAGTTCAGGTTTCTTCTATTTAAACAGTTCTTCAGCCCTAGTATTATCTATACAATATATAAAGCAAAAGCTGAATACTAGGTATAGTTTCTTTTAAAAGGTTCCCGAGAAGTAAATAACTTTAAATAGATCAAAGACTTTCAACTTAACTATATATTATTATTAAGTATATTAGATGCAATTAAATATTACTTTAACTTATTAATATCTTTTCAATAAACTGTTTACTTGAATCCTAATATTATATATATATACTTAAAAGTATAATCTATAGTATTTCTATTATGTATAATTATTTCTTATTATTCTTAAGCTAGATTATATAAGTAGAAATACTAGTATAGAATAAGTAGTGATAAGTAATTAGTGCTACTTTTTTATACTAAGTAAACTATTTATTAGTCTATGACTAGCTAAAAGTAGTTTTATTATAATAGATTTAGATATATAAACAAACACAACTGTTATAGAATACTATAGAAAACTCAGGATTCTAATAGACATTTACTGAAGATTTCCTACTAGAAATTGCTACTGTTTCCTACTAGAAATTACTAGGATTTCCTACTAGAAATTACTAAAATTTCCTATGAGAAAATGCTAGGATTTCCCTAGAGATTTCTCTTAAATTCCTCTAGGATTTCCTTAGGGAAATACTATAGAAATCTAGGTAAATTCTAGATAGAAAAATAGAAGAATTATCAGCTTTCATACTATTATTTTACTAGTACTAATATTACTAGGATTTCCCTAGGGATTTCTCTTAAATTCCTCTAGGATTTCCTTAGGGAAATACTATAGAAATCTAGGTAAATTCCAGATAGAGAAATAAAAGAATTATTAGCTTTGATACATTTATATTACTAGTACTAAAGTATAATAAAAACTCTTACGTGTAACTACTATTTATAGGTTTTTATAGTGATAGGATATCTAGTTATATATACTTATATACTTATATAATCCTTTTAAACTTTTTATATTATATGTATTTCCGATTAAAAAGGAAAACCATACTTTTATAGTCTAATCTTCCCAGTCCGAATTACTATATTTTAAGTAATTACTATTATTACTAATACTTAGTATAATATTACTGATATAATCGTTATCAGGAGTATTATTACTACTATAATCATTACTAATATAATCGCCGTCAGGAGTATTATTGCTACTATAATTATCAGGCGCCTTATAGTTACTAGTACTTACCTTAATATTACTTTTAAGAATATTAGAGATATTATTTTCAGAGTCTTTAGAGTTACGTGTTTTATTGGTAAAAGTGGGTCTTAGGCTATTATCATTATCGTCGGTATTGTTACTATTATTATAAATCTATTTATATAGAGGGTAGGTACTAGTACTGCTAGTACTGCTAGTACGAGTAATATTTTTACTTTATATAGAAATATAACTTCTATTACCCTATGTTTATATAGATTCTTTAAGTACTATAGATAATATAGAAGCGTAACTGCTATTATTATTAGGAGTAGTATAATTACTATAAGTATCACGTGTTTTGTATAACTCTAATTACTATAATAATTACTATAGTATTAACTACTATAGTAATTACTACAATTAATAAATAATAATATTATTATAGTTACCCTGTCTTTGAGTTGAGGTTTATATACTAATTTAGCTTATTTAGTTAGTTTAACTAGTATTTAGATAAGGATAATATATTCAATAAGAAGAAATTAAGGAAAGAGGTTTTTTAACTTAAAATCCTTATTTCCCAGAATTAATTAAAAGGGATTCTATAGAGAAAATATATAAAGTAATTATAATCCTCTTCGATAGAATAGCTCTTATATCACAGTACTCTTAGTAAAAACGACGTGATATAGCTATAGCCTCGTGATTCTAAGTTTCGGACATTTTAGCTACAGTAGCTCTATTATTAAATAGCTAGCTGTAGCCTTATTACTCGAACAGATACGTCAGCTATACTACTATTTATTACGAAATAAGTAGTAACAGGTAGTTAGTACTACTTCTTTAGCTTAAATAAACTATTTATTAGTCTATAATTAGCTAAAAGTAGTTATATTATCATAAATATAAATCTATAGGAAAAGAAAACTTCTATATAAAACTACTATTTATAAGTTTATATAGTAATAGGATAGCTGACTACGTAGCTATATATACTTATGTAATTCCCAGAAACTATTCTATAACAAGTACCCTTACATAAAACAGGATATATATATATATATTGTAATATAATATAATACATATAGTTTTTACTTTATTAGACTTATCTTTATTAAATATGAACAGATTTATTAGAGAAGCTTAAAAATAATATATATACTAATGATTTATATTAATATTAATAATTATAATTAAATATTTGACATATTGTACTATAATTAGAAAAGTATTAATATTATAAAATAAGTAAAATAAATTTAATATATATTATTATACTTATACTATATAGTATATAATAAATACTACAAATACAAATACATATATTTATATCATATTATACATATGTATATGAGAAGATAATACTTAGTATATGACAAATCTATGTAATATATATATATATTTATAATATAATATATATAATATAGTATCTATTTACAATCTAATATTTAATATTTCGGAATGCTATACTATTAGTAAAAGTAAGGATTTTGAAGAGTTATACTCTAAAAGCTTGATTAGTAATATCACTACTTATTCTATTAAGATAGAAGAAGAAAAGAATCTGTATATAATATATCTTATAATATTAATTCTGAGTACAATTCTAATAGACTTATTTACGTATAGAAGATATCTATCTATATAGATTTCAAAGAGACATTTTATATGGTATGGTAATTTCTAAAAGATTCATGTTTCAATTAATAAGTCTAATATACTATGTATTATTAAATATTTACTTTTTGCTAATATTGCCAGCAATAATTAAATATCTCAAGATAGTTTATGGTTTCATTTACTATTAATATACTTATTATTATACTTATTTCTCCTGAAGTTATGATATTAGAGTTATATTACTCTATAACACTAGTCACTATAACTATAGTCTTAAGACCTTCTTTCTTAATAGCCCTTCTAATTGCTATATCTTCTATCTAAAGATTTAGGAGAAAATTAAGATAAAGAGTAATTAATATAGAACTTAATGTGAAGTCAAATATAACTATTACTTTCCTATTATAAAGTAATATTTTTTGCTTAAGCTTCTAATTTATAAGATTCTATCTGAAGCCTTTAAGTAAATCTATAATTAATATATAGTAATATAAAGAGTATATAATATAAATCAGGACCTTCGCCTCTATATTAGTATGTTTATAGGTTAATAGTACCTATCCTGCTATTATAAATTCTTCTAATATCTCTATAGTGATATGTGTGAAGATATTCTACTATAATATAATATTCCTTATTCTTAGTAGTTAAATTAAACATATAGATATTTCTCTCTCTTTGTGATCTCTTTTTATTAATACTCCCTAGTCTAAGATAATGATTCTACAATTCCTACTAACTAAGCTTGACTTCTAAGCTTTACCTAAGTATTATTATTATTAACAATTTAGTAATCTTAGAATTCTGAATAGTTTTAATAATACTATTATTGATTGTATAGATTTTATATATAAACCTATGTTTTAAGAGACATAAGAGACTTCTCGATATATTTGAGAAAAGCCTCCTACTTCTATTATCTTTATTATAAAGGGATACCTTATGTATTAATAATAAGATATTTAGTTTAACCGGATATCTTTTCTCCTAGGGATATACATAAAAATAAGTAAGTTTCATTCTATAAACTGTGAATAATATGAATATAAAATAGAAATATAATATTATTAATATAGAATAAAGTTTATAAATGTTAAAGTTGAGTATTAAATAAAGGAATTAATATACTTATAATAATAATAAGAGGTAATATTTTTATATTACTAGTATAATAAGCCTACTTAGAGATTTTAGCTATAGGGGTAGTAATAAATATTTTAGCTACTCTAGAAATATTTGATTACTTTTGCTCTGTACCTTGAATAGTATCTAAGCTTTTCACTCGATATATAACTAGAAACTACTAGTATATTATGAAAGTTATTAAAAGTAAGTATTATAATAGTAATAGGGTAGGAAAATATTAAAGGGTATATTATAAACCTAAGCTTTAGGGTTTATATAAGATATGACTATTAAAGTTTTATATAACTATTACTTTTATAGTTTAGTAAAGAGTTTTTACTTTAAGTATAAACTCTTTAAGTTTATTATAATACTATTAAAGTATTACTAAAGTACTTCTCATAACTTAAACTCTTCAAGTTTATTATAACTCTATTAAAATACTACTAAAGTATCTCTTATAGCTAGGTTCTAATAACTAGGTAGCTTATAGAATATAATGTATAGGAAGTTATAGCTAATCTAGATAGTATTTGGGAAACTATTTACAAATTCAAAGAAATAGATAATTTAGTATTAAAAGAAATAAGATAATGAGCCTAATATCAGTCCTAAAAACTAAGTAAATATATCTTAAAAAAGGAGAAATAGTTCTACTAACTAATTGAATAATGTAAATATTGTTCTAAGAAGTATATCTCTAGAATGGAAGAATTAATATATTTTAGTAATCACTTAGCTAGTATAAATAAAATAATATTAAAATTATATTTAAAACTTAAGTATAATTTCATAAAGGTATCACTAAATTTTCTTTATAAGGATAGTAAGAATAATAAGTATTATAAGTATAATAAGTATTATAAGTATAATAAGTATAATAAGTATAATAAGTATAATAAGTATAATAAGTATTATAAGTATAATAGGTATACTAAGTATAATAAGTATTATCAGTATAATAAGTATTCCAAGAATAAGAAGTATTCTAAGTATAATGAGTATTATAAGTATAATAAGTATTATCAGTATAATAAGTATAATAAGTATAATCAGTATAATAAGTATTAGAAATATAGTAGCTTTCTTAGTAGTAGGAGCCTTTTTATATGGTAGTTTTCTTAATTAGAGTACTTCTTTCAGGAGTAGTAGACTTTTAAGTAGTAAGCTAATAGCTACTGTATATAGAAACTATAAAGGTAAATATGATAATACTTAAATACGTTTTATATTTCTTAGTAAAAAGCTTTTTTTCTTTTCTTAGTAAAAGACTTTGTTTCTTAGATATTATTAGGAGAAGAATAATACTATGGGCTTACTAAATAAATTTCAGTAGATAGAATATAATTACTTATAATACATATAACTATATTAGTATTTTTAGTAATAAAGTTGGGAAGCTATAAAAAGTCTCTATAATCTTAAAATCTCTATTTTTATTATTATCCCTATTCTTATTTTTGTTATTAGTATTAGTATATAATAGTAAACTAGGGATATATATATATAGTAAAGTATAGTAATATTACATTTATGAGGAATAAGCTAATTATTAATAATAGTAAAAGAATATTAAAATATATTATTCTTAGAGTAGATAATAAAGTAATAGTAAAACCTATGATTGAATTAAGGTGATTTGTAATAAGAAGGATTTCAATACTTTTAGGTATCAAAATAAAATATATATTACTAATAAAATAGATAAGCTACTATTCTAAAGCAATAATAGGATTATTATTATAAACCTAAGTAAACTATATAAAAGATAAGTAATAAAGTACTTCTTCTTTAAATCTTAGAATATTAAACTATTTAATTAATTACTATTAATAACAACGTGAGTATTTAGTAAATAGATAGTAGTAAAATATATAGAATTCACATATATATAAATATATAATAATTTCTAGAAGACAAAATATTCTAAACTGAGCTTCTTCTTCATTATACTAATAAAAGGGTTATGAATAAAATTACGTATAAATTACTACTTTAATAAGACTTCAGAGAAAATATAGAATGACTTATTTTATACTTAGAAATTATAGTACTTTATTTAAATATTTAGTAAAGAAAAATAGTTTAGTTCTATGTTACCTAAGTAGTACTTTTTAGTTTAAATAGAACTTGAAATATTAACGTTAAGATAAATAGTAAAAGTATAGCAAAGAGATAACTTATATAATAGTATTTCTATTTATGCTTCTTATCAAAAAGCACTTTAATATATAATTACTCATAATATAGTATAGCTTTTAGTATTAAGATACAATAAGGAGACATAGCTAAAGTAGGGTATATAATTACTAAGTTAGAAATATAGAAAGCTTTTAATAATAATTCTTTTACTACTATAACTAAATATTTAAATAAAAGTACTAATAGTAGTAATATTTAGTTACTTTTACTCTATACCTAGAATAATATCTAAGCTTTCTACTCTATATATGGATTTAACTATAGATTTTACTTAATAATAGTATTTATACTAATACTAGTTTATAACTAGTTAAAATAATAATGAAATTACTTATTATTATAGATAATTATACTTCTAGTTTAAATATTTAACTTTATAGTAATAGTCCTCGTAGTAAT
Organism: Colletotrichum trifolii; assembly: GCA_004367215.1. NCBI lineage: Eukaryota > Fungi > Ascomycota > Sordariomycetes > Glomerellales > Glomerellaceae > Colletotrichum > Colletotrichum trifolii. Next base: position 92,004 of record RYZW01000131.1, on the reverse strand, counting down.
AGTCGGGGAAAGTTTTATTAAAACTAGGGTTTAATATATATAGCTAAAAGTAACTACTAAAGTTATAGGGTTAAGAACTTTTTTAAACCTCTTAAAAATAGAATAAAATAGAATATTTATTTTAAGATATAAGAGCTAGGTCTTCCGTGATCTATCGCTCTTCCGTAATTTTTATAATAGAACCGAAATCCCCTCGAAATCTATATAGCTACCTATAAAAAGATAACTACTCGAGATATTTGAATTATACGTAGCTGTGAAAGCGTGAAAGCGTAAGGTTATCGCGGAAGGAGTTATCGGTTGTTTATTGTTGAAAAGGTTAACGCGGGGCGGGTATACTAACTACTATAGTTATAAAGGGTTTAGCCTTAGATTAACTAGGAGCTAGCTATAGTAGTTAACGGGGGTAGGAAGGCTAAAGTTATACTTCAGGGGGTAATATATCTACTAATAGTTATAATAGAGAATAAGCTATTAGCCTTTCCCCTAGTAGTAGTAATATATAGTATTATTATAGAATATATAGTATAAATATAATAAATAAGAAGAGAAAGAAAGAAAACGAAATAATAAGCCAAATAGCTAGTAAGATACCATAAAGGGGTATTTGAAGAATAAGTATTATAAATATAAAGCATAGAGATATAAGAAAGTATAGATAGAAGAAATAAATAAAAGTTACTAAGTATATAGTAAAATATTTTAGGGACTTATAGTAGAGTTTAAAAGCCTATTTGTACTAAAAGAGTACTATAGAATCAGAGGTATTCATATATTACTAGGATAATAATAAATATATTTATAAGTAATAAGAAGAATAGATAAAAGCCTAATAATAATGGTAGTAAAAATAAGCTTTATTATTTAGATTATAAAAGGTTAATTAAATAGATAATAATACTATAGTAAAATAACTACTAGTTTTAAAAGATATATTAAACATGATAAATAGTTAGTAATATACTATACGTTTTAGAAAGAATATTGGGGAATATATAATTATAGTTTTATTGACTAAGGTTCCTAGAAGAGAGGAGAGTTATAAAGATATAATAATAGAACTAAGTAATATACTAAGTAATTAGCTAGCTATAACCAGCAGAATATTAGCAGGAAATTTTAGTTAAAGGACTATAATTTAGATCTTTTAAGTAATAGTCTGTATAGTAATATAAGCTTTATTTATATATATTTACAAACTCTTCTTAGTCGAGGCTTCAAGCTATATCCTTATATATTTTAACTTAATAATAGTATCATAATTCTAAAGTTTATAATTTATAAATTTAATATAAGAAAGGCTAATAGCTTACTTTCTACTACGACTATTAGTGATATATTACCTCTTTAAATATAACTTTAGGTTTCTTATCCCCCTACTAACTACTATAGCTAGCCCCTAGTTAATCCAGGACTTAGCCCCTTATAGCTATAATAGCTAGTATACTCACCCTATATTAACCTGTTTAATAATAAATAACTAATAACTCTTTGTATAATAACCTTATACTTATATATTCTTATATCTTTATACCTTTATACCTTTATAGCTATATATAAGTCAAATACTTTGAGATACTTAATCACTACTAATTATAAGTATTACATTTGAATATTTATTATAACTTCGATATGTTCATCTTTAATATATCTATTATAAACTAAACCTTACTTACCTTTATAATTAAACTTTATATTACTAATATGAAAGTTCTCCACTACTAATATAAGCTAACTTATAATTTCTATATAAGTATAACAAGACTCAGCCTATACTTATTAGTAAATCATCTTAATATATTAATTAAATATTACTAATATATAAATAATACGTATAAAGATACAGATATTTCTAGTATAATTAGAGAACCTTTTAAGCCTTTATAATTCGATTACTATAATACTCTAAAATATCTAGTAACTAGTATTATAATAAAATATTAATATTAACGTATTATCTAATTAATACTTAGTTTCTAATATAATTGACTTAATAAAGTAGCTTATAGCATAGATAAGTAGCTTTCTTTTAGATATCTTTAAGTTATTTATTAATTATAGTATTCAGAATAATCTTTTTAAACCCTAGTTAATCATACTAAAAGTCTTGGTTATAATAGTTTTAGCTAGATATTTCTATATTTATTTTATAGTTATCTTTTAATAAGTAGCTATGTAGATTTCAAGGAGATTTCAGTTCTATTATAAAGCTTACAAAAAGTAATAAATTATAGAATACCTAGCTTTTACATCTTAAAATAAATCTTCTTTTTATTCTATCTTTAAGAGACTTAGAAAGGGTTCTTCATTAACAACTTAAATAGTTACTTTTAACTATATATATCAAGCTTTAGCCTTAATAAAGCTTTCCCTATATAGATTATTACTATAAGGTTTTCTATTACTATAGGGTGAAATATCAGAACTAAAAGTATATTCATCTATAATAATAGGTAATTTTAGTATTATCTTTACTAGTTATAAGCTAGTATTAGTATATATACTATTATAAGGTAAATTGTATAGTTAAATCTATTTATAGGGTAAAGATCTTAGATACTCTTTTCAGTATAGAGCGAAAGTAATGAAATAAATCTCATATAGAATTTAAAACCTTTAATAATACTATTTTACTAATTAGAGACTTCTTATTACTAATGTTTATGTTGATTCATAAATAGAGATTAGATATAGTAAACAATATTATAATATTCCTAGATTTATATATATTAAGTTTGCATTCTACCTTTTGACTTATTTAGAAATCAAGTAGTAGTTTAGTAGTATATAGAGGTATATAACTTCAAATAATCATTCCGGACTTATCTATAACTATTTTTAAGCTTTCAATTACATTTCAAATACTACAAGAGATATCTGTTTCAAAGGGAAGTATTTTCTCATCTCTTTAAGTAGATAGTAATATATTACTTTAATTATACATATCTAATAAAGTTACTATACTTCTAAGTCTAACAGTTTATAAATCCAAAGTCAACTTATCTTTTCTAGATTCAAACCTAAAGTTTTATTCAATAACATATCTTATAATTAAAGAATAATTAGATATGATACTAATACTAGATTTATATAGAACAAGAATTATTGTAATATTTAGACTACTATGAAAAAGCTTAATTTCAAAAAGAGATTTAGGATATTATTACTAATACTTTTCTAAAACTATTTATTATAACTCTATTCTCTATAAGAATCATAAATATTTCAAGTGTAATATTATTGATAATATTAAAAAGATAAATATTAGCTAAATATATACTTGTGGTTATATTGAAGGTCTTTGATCGATTTAAAGTCATATGTTTCTGGGAACTCTTTAAATGAAGCTATACTTTATAGTCAGCTCTTACCTTTTAAACCTTATAAATACTACTAGTACTGAGATATTGTTTATATAGAAGAGGCTTTAGGTAGCAAACTCGGTATTTATAAAATATATAAAAAGTTAAGACTTGTAATTTGAAGCTTCAGAGATTATAGTAAATATAACATATCGATATAATTAGTACTAATTTACTAAAATAACTAGTAGTAAAGCTTAATCATAGGTTTAGTTTTCTTTTAACATAGGATTATAGTATTTTAGCTCTTTAATATTATATAAGTTAATAGTAGAGTTAAAATATAATTTGTATTATATAAGAATAAATGTAATATTAAGTAAGCTATATGGCTTTGGTAGTTTATATAAAGCTTAACTGCCCTATTTATATATATGTAAGTATTCTATTCTAGTTTAAAGAAGATATACTTTTTAATAATTTATATTTAGACTATATATTATATTATTGATTTATTATAGTTATAAGCCTAGTAATATTTAATTTATATCTAAATTACTATTAATTAGTAGTAGTTATATTCAAGGTCTTTAATCTATTTAAAGTTATATACTCCTCGGGAACCTTATTAAGGAAACTATACCTAATAGTCAGCTCTTATTTTATATATCTACTAGATACTACTAGTTTTAAGGAACTATTAAGTAGAGAAAACCTTAAGTAGTAAGACATAGTTAGTTAATATAATAGCTAATAAATATAGAAAGTATATATAAAAAGAAAGTGAATATAGACTTATATCTATTATAGTTATTTATTATGGGATTATAATTATATAATACTAATACTAGCTAGCTAGTAATACTTATTACTAGCTATTCATAGTCGCTAGCTTTTAATAGCTATTAATAAGTACTAATAGCTAGTAGTAGTTACTTTATAGTTTATATAATCAGAAAATATATATATACTTACCGGTCACGCTTGCCCGCTAGAGGATTCGAACCTACTACTCTTACTATAAAATAGTAAAAGCTAGCTAGATATTAAACTACTACGTTAAGCGGGTCTACTATAAATTAATGGACATAAAAATATCTTCTTTAATCTATCTTATTAGTTCTTTAATAAATCACTTAAAGAAAGTATACTTACTTATTAATAATCTTGATATAAGATTAAAGCTATCTAATAGCTCTAACTTTAATTATTAGTATATTATACTATAACTCCATATAACTAGCTAAATTATTTAGAAATACTTTAATCTAGACTTTAAACCTAGCTTTAATATCTCGAAACTAATTAATCTATTTAATTTCGATAAATAGTTTAACTAAGCAAATACTACCCATATGTAGTGATAAATACTGAACTCTTTATTTCTAGTATTGAAAATATTTCTAATTACCATATAGTACATCTTAAACTTTAAAAGGTTCAAGAATTTAATTATAGAGAAACAAAGAAATATTATAATATAATTTAGATATAAATCAATACTACTATTAATATCAACTTTCTAATATTTGAATAAATAGAACTCTTTGATAATAATAATATTTCTTTTTAAGTCTTTCTAGAGATTCTAAAGATTTATTATAATTAGGATAATTGAGTTATGTAGTAGTAAATTAGAATTAAACATAGGAAAGTCTTTAAGAAAACTAATTTGAATATCTCTAGTTTGATTTAGTATAATGAGTGGTATATTATTTACTTCTAAATTATTGAATATTAGATCCCTGAAGTCTAGGGAATTCTTATAATCAAGAAGTAATTTTAAGTATTTAGTTAATATATTTCGCTTAATTAAGCTATACTTTAGTATTAGATTATCATTAAGATCAAGACTTTAAACTTAGATATTATAGATCTAACTAAATGTAGAGAAATCTTTTCTATTCTATTTTATACTAATAGAAGTTTAAGAAAAGAGTATAGTATAATACTATTTATAGTGATTATTTTTATAAGAAAGTTAGATAGTGTATTTTAGGCAAACTTAAAATACGTATATGATTTTAGAAGTTATATATATTTTCTAGAGGGTTGTGGATATATTGAGTATACTATTAAAAGTTTATATATTAGATTTTCAAATATCTAAATAATAGTTATTACTTGAAATAGTATTATAAATAAAGTTGTTGAAAGGTAGGTAGGCATAAAGCCTACATCTACTAAAGTGATACCTTACGTTAAAGGTATGTATACTAGATATTCTCAGGGGAAGAGAAAATAGAATAAAATAGTAAATAATACTTATATATACAAAACGAATTGTATAGTTTACTAATCTAAATATATACTAAAAGAAAGTATAGAAGTTTTCTTTCATAGTACTGTACTTAGTTCTAGAATATTCTAGTTAGTAATGATTAGAACATTCTACTATATAAACTTATATAAGTAATTACAAATACTAGAGTTAATTACTAGTAAGTACCCTATAAAATGAGTAGAGTAGAACATTCCAGAGAATATTCAATGGTACGTTGAGTACTACTATAGGGTAAATACCTATAACTCAACATTTTAATACAAGATAAATAAGTAAAAGGAATACGTAAAATAATAGTAAAAGTAACTATATACTTATAGATACTAGAAGTAACTATTCTATAGTATTCTATAAAAGAAATAAAATACTAAAGGTAATCTATAGTACTTATAATAGGTATTATAATATAGAATTATAATACTAAAAATAAACTAGAAATCCTAGTAAGATTACTAAGTATCTAAAGTATTAACTAAACCTATCAGTTTAAGAAATTTAGCAAACTTAGAGCTAGGAAGAGGTTTAATTAAACTAATAATAAGGACTTTAGAAGTTAAAGAATTATTTGACTTCTATATTGCCTAATAAAACTTCTTAATAAGTAAAGAAATAGTCTATAGCTATATATGTAGTATACTAGTAGTACTCTATGTTATAAGCTAAAACTAAAGCTTTACTATTACTAATATAAATAGTTAGAAATTATATAAAAGTATTTAGTTCTAAAAAATAAACCTTATAACTTCTTAGCTTTTCTAATAGTCTTTTAAAAACTATTAAATTTAGCTTGAGTAATAAATAAGGCTACTATAGACTATTTCTTCGATTTCTACGAAATAGGGCTATTATTTATAGTTAATAAATAGCTTCTAATAGATCTTTATATACTATAGTAGCTAGCCTAATCTGAATCAATATAGTTTACTAAACTTATAATAAAGCTTCCTCTATAAATAAGTACTAAATTGATAGTAGTAGATAGGTATCCAAATATACGTATAACTATTTTAGTAGTTCTTTAGTAGGTTCATATAGAAACTTACTAAAAAGGTTATTATAAAGCCTAGGTTAAGCCTAGTTATAACTATAGTATATATAAAACTACTAACTAGATACTAATACTCCCATAATAAATTCTTTGTAGGGTTATTATTAGGATTTCTTTTATAACTAATAAATCTTTTAAGACCCTAGAACTAAGAAGGATTTTAGAACGCTTTATCGTAGTTGAATTATTCTTAGATAATAATTACTTAACATAGTAAGCTTGAGATATCTATAGAAATCTGTAGGCTTAATCTTAAGTAATACTAAGCCTTAAAAATGAAATGTTTCCCCTAAATTCTCTATATCAATAAATCTTTCCAGTGAAGATTTAAATCTAGTTATAGTAATTAGATTGTATCTGAAAATAATAAAATTATCTATATAAGTAACTAGATAAAAAGGATTATAAAAGCCATTATTATAACAAACAACCTTATCGGATTTTAAAAGTAGAAATCCTAGATCTTTGGGGACTTTCCGAATTTCCTTTTATTATTATCTAAGGCTCTATTTAAATCTATATATAACTTATAGTAATAATGAAACCAATTCTAAATTAAGTCTAAACCCTATAATATTTAGATCAGGAAACTTTTCAAAAAGTTCAATAAGGAGTAATTAAGAGATTTTAATATAAATCTCTTTTTTTATTCCTTCATAAAGAAGCTTTAATTATTTCAATATAGTAGCTCTCCTAGCTTTTAGCTAGTATTATAACTAAAAAAGCTCTAATAGTAACTAGATTAGAACTTATAGTAAAAGTCTAGAAATAGTCTATACTATATCTTTACTAAAAGCCTTTAACTATTAAATAAGTTCTATATTTATTAATAGTCCCGTCTAGGATAAGTTTATACTTAAAAACCTATTTTATAGTTATAGGTTTTTATGGGACTTTTATTCAAGAGCTATTTAGTAAGAATAGCCTTAAAAACCCTTGAATTAATTAGCTAGCTAATCTTAGTATAGATAGCTTTTAGCTAATTATCTTTCTTAGTACTATTTAGAACCTGTTTTAATATCTAAAGCTCTTAAGAAATAGTAAACGTATATGGTATAGAAGACTTTATAGGAAGTAAAACTTCTGTAATCGCTATAGTAAGCTCTAAATTATCAATAGTAAAGTCTAAAATAGTAAAACGTACCTCCTTATTATAATATTAATACATTTAAAATAAACTAAAAAAGTTAATTTAGATTTATAAAGTCTAGTTACTATAAGAATAAGAGCGATTTTGGAAGTATTCTTATAGGATATGAATAAGCTTTCTTCTAAAGAAATAGTAAATGTGTTACTATTTTCATGTTTTTTAGAAAAGTAGTATATTAAGACTTTAATACTTATAGGCTTCAGAACCTCTAAACTACGCTTATTATTTCCTTCAAAGAAGAAATAATGAAATAAGGCTTATAGAGAGATAACTAAAAGTCTTATTATAGTGGTTAAATTAACTAATTTAGCTACTATAAATACAATAATATTCTAAATATGGAAAAGTAGCTTTTCTAAAAGTAAAATAGTATGGGCTTTTTCGATTAAAACCCTATTAGTATATTTTATAATCCTATTTTGTTTAGGGGTATAAAATACTAAAGCTTCTATGATAATACTTTTTTCTTTAGTATAACGTTCTAAAAGTTTAGTATTAAATTCTTAGCTATTATCGAAGTATAAAGCTTGAAAGAAACGCCCTAGTTAAGTCTTATAGTACTCTAATTAAGCTATAATATAGCTAAAACTATTTTCTTTTTTAGCTGTAAAATCTATAGTCTTATAGGAGGTGTAGTTGTTAGTATAGGGAATAGTATAATTATTCCTAGTATTGCTAGTAGGGCTTACTTTAATCGAATCAATACAGATTCGATAAAGTAGTACCATAGCCCTACTATTAGGCTCATAATCTATTGAAAGGTAAGTAGGCATATAGCCTATATCTAGTAAAGTAATACCTTACGTGGGAGATATATATACTAGATATTCTTAGGGGAAGAGAAAATAGAATACAAGAGTAAATAATAGTTATATTTAGTAAAAGAATGTTATAGTTTATTAATCTAAATATATACTAAAAGATAGTATAGAAGCCTTCTTTTATAGTACTATACTAAGTTCTTGAATATTGTAATTCGTAATTATTAGAATATTCTAGTATATAGGCTTGCGTAAGTAATTACGAATACTAAAGTTAATTACTAGCAAGTACCCTGTAAAATAAGTGGAATAGAATGTTCCAGAGAATATTCAACGGTAAGTCGAGTACTACTATAAGGTAAATACCTATAGCTTAATATTTTAATAAAAGTAAATAACTTAGAACTATATACTTAATACTAGAAACTAGCTAAAAAGAATATAGTTAAACTCTAAGAAGTATATTAATAAAGCTTGAGAAATATTTTTAGATACCTTGAAAGTTAAACTAATTCTTTTAGATAATTAATTGAGTAGTAGCTATTACTTTTCTAATTTAATATATATAGTAGTTAGATTAAAAGTCTTTAATCTATTTGAAGTTATATATTTCTCGGGAATCCTCTAAAGGAAACTATACTTAGTAGTTAGCTCTTACTTTATATACTTACTAGATTCTACTAGTTCTAAGGAAGTATTTAAATAGAGAAAACTTTAAGTAATAAAATAGAGTTGGCTAATATAATAGCTAATAAATATAGAAAGTATATTATAAAGGAAAAGTATAGGTTTATATGTATTATAGTTATTTATTATAAGATTATAATTATATAATACTAAATACTAACTAGCTAGTAGTAGCTCTTACTAGTTATTAATAGTTATTAGCTATTAATATTAATAGTTATTAGCTACTAATATCGATAGTTACTAGCTACTAATAGCTATTAGTAGATACTAGTAACTAGTAGTAGTTACTATATAGTTTACATAATCGGAAATAATATAGCTACTAGTCGCGCCTACTTGCCGTAGGATTCGAACCTACGACTCTTACTATGAAATAGTAAATACTAGCTAGATATTAAACTACTATATCAAGCGGGTCTAATTTATATATATAAATATATATCTTATTTCTTTTAAAAGATTAATTATAATTATCTTAGATGTTTTCTTAACTATTTAAAGACTTTACTTATTTTTAAAGAATATAACTTTGAAAATTTTTAAAGTAATCTATATTACTAATTTAATACATTTCTTTCAAAAATAATCGTTTAAGTTAAATAAAACGATTAGTATAGTTTAATATAACAGAATTAATCTTTCTATAATAGGGTAAAATAAGAAAGTTATTAAGAATATACTTAAGAGTTTGAAAGAGAAGAATATATAAGATTTGATATTAAATAGTATTACTTATATTATAACCTTCTATACTGATATTACTTTAGAAATTATACTTCCTAGTATAACTTCAATCTAATATATAAGTCTAGATTATACTTTCACATTTAGGTTAATTAATTACTTTATTATAATAAAATAGTTTCTTAGGAAGTAAAATCTTATTTACCTCGAATATAAACTAGTTTTAAACTATTGAAGAATCTTTTTAGGTATTTCTAGTATTATTCTAGAATCTCTAAGTATTCCTTTTTCTTACTTATATTAAAAAATAGCTTTCCTAGAATAAAAGTTTAATAATATTTATATATAGTACTTTTAAGTAGAAGGGGCTAATAACTCGCTCTTTACTACGACTATTAGTAGACATATTACCCCCTAAAATATAACTTTAGCCTTCCTACTCCCTCCTACTAATTACTATAACTAGCCCCTAGTTAATCCAGGGCTAAACCCCTCATAGCTATAGTAGCTAGTATACCTACCCCGTATTAACTTTTTCGTAGACAATAAATAACTAATAACTCCTTCCACAATAACCTTATACCTTTATACTTTTTTACCCTTATACCCTCATACCCTTATACCCTTATACTCTTATACCCTTATACCCTTATACCCTTATACCCTCATAACTATCAATATATAATTCAAATATCTCGAGATATTTAATTACTACTAACAATAAGTACTCTATTTAAACATTCATTATAACCTTAATATCCATAACCTTAATATCCCTACTAAGCTTGACTTACCCCTCAGACGAAACTTTATACTACTAATATAAAGATTCTCTACTATTAATATAAACTAATTTATAATTTTTATATAAGTATAGTAAGACTTAACCTATTCTTATTAGCAAATAATTTTAATATGAAGTATAGCTAATATATAAATAATACTTATATAAATATAGATATTTCTAATATAACTAGATAGTTTTCAAAACCTTTATAATTATAATATTATAATGTTCTAAAAAATCTAATAATTAATATTATAGTAAAGTATTAATATTAAAATATTATCTAATTAATACTTAATCTCTAATATTATTAGCTTAATATAGTAATTTATAAGATAACTAGATAGTTTTCTTTTGAATACTTATAAATTACTTATTAATTATAGTACTTAGAATAATTTTATTAAAACCTAGTCTAATATACTAATAGCTTTAATTAAAATAGTTATAGCTAGATATTTCTATACCTATCTTATAAGTATCTTTTTCTAAGTAGCTATATAAATTTCANTAATAGCTTTAATTATAATAGTTATAGCTAGATATTTCTATACCTATTCTGTATTTCTTTTTTTATAAGTAACTATATAGATTTCGAGGAGATTTCAATTCTATTATAAAAGATATAGAAGAGTAATAGATTATGGAATACTTAACTCTTATAAGTATTCTTTTTTATTCTATCTTTAAGAGGTTTATAAAAGTTTTTAACTTTATAACCTTAGTAGCTACTTTTAACTATATATATTAAACTTTAATCTTAATAAAACTTTCCCCAACTATTACTACGAAGTCTTCTACTATTATAGAGTTAAATATTAGAACTAGGAATATAATTATCTACAATAATAAGTAATTTCATTACTATTTTAACTAGTTATAAGCTAATATTAGCATAAATACTATTACTAAGTAAAATTTATAGATAAATCTATATATAGGGTAAAAGGCTTAGATATTATTCTAGGTACAGAGCAAAAGTAACCAAATAGTACTTTTAAGTAAGATATTTCAAATAGAATATTCTTAATTATCTAGTTTTTACTATTTAAAGGGTGAAGATTATAGGATTAAGATAACTAGATTATTCTTATTATATAAAAACCTATTCTTATTAGATTATCTCTGAATAAATTTTAAAATAATATTTAATTCGCCGATTCTATTATATTACTTAGGATCTATTTAGCTTTCCAAGGGTATAAATAAATAACCTCTCGGTATTTATCATTAGGAATATACTTTTAGGGTCTATTCGTTATGTATATATTATTTGATAAAACCTATAATTTAGTCTCTTAAATATTGATAATATTTAAAAGAAAAATAAAGAAATAGAAAAACCTTTTAACTTATAAGTTTTAAGAAAATTTAAAAAGAATAGTAATAGTATTGAATAGAGAAACTAGTTATTGAAAATAAATAATAGCATAAAAGATCAATCTTAAACTATTTTCTTTTTATACTAAAGAATTAGTTAAAATAAATAAGTATACTAGAAAAGAACTCATTATTTAAGAAATGGAAATACGAACAATTATAGAACTATTACCTAAGCTATAAGTAAAGTTAATTTAAGTAATAGCTATATAATATAACATATCTCTGAATATTTAAAATAACTAGAGATTACTATATAGATTTAAAAGAATTTAGTATAAATGGTGTTTTTATTAATAAGTATTAAAGTATATTCTAAGTCTTAATTAAAATTCATAATTTTACTAGGGATAGATTTGAAACTATAGTTATTAAGTATACTTACTTAAGAAATACTATGAAGAAAATAGTTAGTTATTTTTGCTCTATATCTAAAATAATATCCAAGCTCTTTATCCTATATATAGATTTAACTATAGGTTTTACCTACTAATAGTACTTATATTAATACTAACTTATAACTAGTTAGAATAGTAATGAAACTTATTATTATAGATAATTATACCCCTCATTCTAATATTTAACTTTATAGTAGTAGATACCTTATAGCAATAGTCTACATAGAAAAAGTTTTATTTAAGCTAAGGTTAAGTATATATAGCTAAAAATCACTACTAAGGTTATAAAGTTAAGAACTTTTATAGACCTCTTAAAAGTAGAATAAAATAGAATACTAAAAGCTAAGTATTCTGTAATCTCTAACTTTTCTGTATCTTTTTTAATAGAACTAAAATCTCCTCGGAATCTAAAGAACTACCCGAAACTAACTATAGATTAAGTATAGAAAGTTCTAGCTAAAGCTATTATAATCAAAACTATTATTTTATTACATTAAACTTTAGTAAAGCTCTCCTAAAAACTATAATTAACAAGTAGCTTATAAATATTGAAAAGAATATTATTTACCTAACCTACAACTTATTATATTAAGCTAATAATGTTAGGGACTATATATTCACTACGTCGTAATATTAATATACTACTATAATACTAATTACTAGATACTTTAGAGTATTATAGTAATATAGTTATAGAAGTTTTAAAAGCTTTCTAGTTATACTAAGAATATCTATATTTATATAAGTATTATTTCTATGTAAGAGTATGGCTAAAGGCCTCGACTAGGAAAGGTTCGGATACGTAGGTAGGGTCTGTATTGCTATATAGACTATTGCTTGAAGGATCCAAGTTATGATCCTTCTACTGAAAACTCTTCTAGTACCTAGCCGGCTGGTTGCCGGGCGTACTGCGTGGTCCGTTCGTCATATCCTTACATTATATATTAGTTATACTAAGTATATTAAAGTTATTTATTAATAAGAATAAACTAAATCCTATTATATTTTTCTAGAAATTACAAATAAGTTTATATTAATAGTAGAGAGCTTTGGTATTAGTAGTATAAAGTCTTATCTTAGGGATAGGTAAAACTTAGTCTGAAAGATAATAGAATTATAAATATTAAAGTTATAATAAATGTTTAAACAGAATACTTATAGTTAGTAGTAATTATATATCTTATAATATCTTAATTATATATTAAATACAGTTATATTAAAAGTCTCTGATCTATTTAAAGTTATATACTTCTCGGGAACTTTTTAAAAGAAACTATACCTAGTACGTTAAACCCTATAAATACTACTAGTTCTAAGGAACCGTAGAAACTATAGAAGAAACCTCAGGTAGTAAATATAGTTAGTTAATATAATAAGTAATAAATAGGGAAGGTATAAGCCTATCTATTATAGTTACTCTTTAAAAATCATAGTTATACAATATCAATACTAGCTAACTAGTAATACTTATTACTAGCTACTATTAATAATTACTAGCTCTTAATAACTAGTAACAACAAATACTAATAGCTAGTAGTAGTTACTATATATAGTTTATATAATTAGAAAACACGTATATATATATACCTACTAGTCACGCTTACTTGCTACAGGATTCGAACCTACTACTCCTACTATGATTATTATATATAATTAAGGGGTNTATTATATGTAACTAAATGTAGCTAAGCGTACTATAAATAGTCCTATTTCGTCTAGTTAAAATAGGGCGAGGCTTGTAGAGACGGTACTGTAGCCGAGAGTTTTTCTAGTAAAAACTCTACTACTTAAATATATTATTCCTAATACGTTCCTCTAGCCTCAAAGGTTTTACTTATAAGCTAGCTTTTCAAATAATACTATTAATACTTTATTTATATCTTATAAGAAGTATTCTAAATAACCCTATCGTTTTCATTAAACTTCTACCCCTGTAGTAGGAAGAGTAGTATTATTTTTAGGTTATTTAGGTATTTCTTGTTTACTAGGGGGTACTTTAAATATAAAATTTCTAGTACCCCTAATATTTTGAAGTTCCTCTTCTTATTATAACTCTAAATGTTTTAACTAGTTTATTATATTAATTCAAGTAATAAAAATACTAAACTAGTAATTTTAGAGAGGTTTTATAAAGCTATTAACTATAAGGTCTCTTAAGAGTATATATTTAATTTTAAAGTATTCTCGTTAGGTTTCTTAATATAACTAGTAGTTATAGATATCTATATACTTTAACTTTATATATAGTTAAACTATTTTAGCTATTATAAGGTATATTATTTACTAGTTATCATATTAGATTCAGATAATTAGGCAAAACTCGTATACCTTACTTTTACTAAATATATTCGTCGTGAGGTTTACTTAAAATATAGTAATAAAATAGCTAACGAAAATAGCTTCTCAAGTAACCTAAAATAACACTAAGAACTCTAGTTTAGTTATTAAAATAGTAATAGTATTTTATTTATTAGCTTATTATACTATTAGGCTTCTGAAGAAATATATAATATATACTTAAGAACTCTTTTAATTATTACTATTATCCGCAAAACTAGTGTCTATAGCAATAATAAAGCTATTAAATAAATTACTAGCTTTATAGCTAAACTTAAAATAGAAATTCTTTATCTTACCAAAGTATTATATTATTTATCTAGTTTTAATATAATAGTTATCTAAGAAGTTTTAATTAAAGCATAATAATTAACTTATTATATAAAGCTGTTCACCCTATATATGGATTTATATTATAACTAAATATCTAAATTAGTAGTAAAATCTCTATATTTCTAACTCTATAGAATATATAGAAGTAAGTATTTTCTCCTTATTAAATAGTATCTATAGATACCTCTATTTTCGAATAATAAATATAATCTTTTTACTTTAATAAAACTAGTTATATATATTATTAAGTATGATACTAAAATAATCTATACCTATAAAATAGAATAAGAAAAAGATTTTATATAATACTATAGAAAATAAAATAATATTGAATAGTATAGAAATATTACCTAGTCGAAATATACAATTAAAATAGTACTACTAGAGTAGATTATAACTAGTTTACTTTATAGAAATATAAGAATTATAGAGAAGTTAACTATCCACTAGAAAACTATAAACTAAGAATACCTAATAATTTAAAAACTAGTAATACCTAAATCAAGTAAAATCCCTTAAATAATAGTAATTAAGTAA
Source organism: Colletotrichum trifolii (assembly GCA_004367215.1). Lineage (NCBI taxonomy): Eukaryota > Fungi > Ascomycota > Sordariomycetes > Glomerellales > Glomerellaceae > Colletotrichum > Colletotrichum trifolii. The sequence goes on along the minus strand of RYZW01000131.1, from coordinate 76,313 downwards.
TAGTTTCTAAGTATAAAAATATGTATAGGAATTATATTTATATTCTTAGTAATAATACTTTTAAAAGTATTGACTTCAATAAAAGTATATAATACTACTTAATTTTAGAGGATTCTAGTAATTTTACCTCTATCTAAAATAATAAACTACATACTAAAACTAATATAAAGAATATATTAGAAGTAATAGAAATATAATCCTCGAGGTTATACTATATCTAATACCAGGTAATAAGCTCTTTATACCTAGTATTTCTTAGGAATACCTAGAAATTATTATTAAACCTATTGATACTTTTATGTTTCTTAAAATAAACTAAAAATACTACTATAAGATACTCTTTTAAGTGATCATTAATTTATACCTATTATATAAAGTAAACTACTCCTTAAAAACATATTTTATAGAGTAATAACTTATTTTACTATATATATTATATTTCTTATTATTATAAGTATATATAGAAACTAGGGGAGAACAGTAATTATTCTAAAGTAGTTAGGAATAGCTATAAGTATAACTATAACTCTAAATATTACTATAAAGTATATAATATATATAATTAATCTAAATTTATTCTTCAGATATATTACTATTATCTCTATTATTCTAGAAATATTATAGTCTTTAAAATACTAGGATCTTACTTATAATTGAATATAAATAGTTATAAGAACTCTAAGAAATTAATATAAAACTAAAGAATACTAACTAGTATTCTAATATATTATAATATATATTTATAAATTAGTTATAGGGGAAAGGCTAATAGCTTACTCTCTACTACGACTATTAGTAAATATATTACCCCCTAAAGTATAACTTTAGCTTTCCTACCCCCCCTATTAACTACTATAGCTAGTTTCTACTTAATCCGGGGCTAAACCCCTTATAGTTATAGTAGCTTGTATACCCGCCCCGTATTAACCTTTTCGATAATAAATAACCGACAACTCCTTCCACGACAACCTTATACCCTCACGCCTTCATGCCTTCACGTTAAAGCCTAGTCCGATATACTAATAGCCTTAGTTAAAATAGTCGTAGCTAGATATCTCTATACCTATCTTATAGTTATCTTTTCACGGGTAGTTATATAGATTTCGAGGAGGTTTTAGTATTATTATAAAAGTATAGTTATAGAAAAGCGATAAATTATAGAATACCTAGCTTTTATATCTTAAAGTAAATACTTTATTTTATNAGTTTTTATATCTCGAAGTAAGTATTCTATTTTATTCTATTTTTAAGAAGTTTAAAAAAGTTCTTAACTTTATAACCTTAGTAGTTACTTTTAGTTTTTTATATTAAGCCCTAGTCTTAATAAAGTTTTCCCCAACTATTACTACGAGGTCTTCTATTATTATAGGATTAAATATTAGATTTAGAGGTATGATTATCTATAATAATAGGTAATCTCATTACTATTTTTACTAGTTATAAGCTAGTATTAGCATAAATACTATTACTAGGTAAAATTTATAGATAAATCTATATATAGGATAAAGAACTTAGGTACTATTCTAAGTATAGAGTAAAAGTAACTAAATAAATTAGTTATAGAGAGTTCTATTAATATACTAGTTAGTTTTAAAGATCTTCTAGAAATATATAAACTTTATAGTAAACATCTTAAATATTTCCTTTTTACTATAATTAAAATACTTAATTATTATACTTCTAAGAATAATATTTTACTAATTAAAAAGGATAAATCTAATAAATCTTATTATTTTCAATATATTCTTAAATATATATTAGTATCTAATTTGACTATACATTTTAACTAAAATATATAAACCATTTAAAATAAAAATTGAAAACTTAATCTCTTAATATAATAGAAAAGGCTCCTACCTATATATAATATAAAATACTAAGTTTAAAATAATAATTATAAAAGATATAGATTTTAGTCTCCAGAATATTATAGAAACCTCTATTATACTTTATATTCTTATTATATAGCTTTATAAAATCTATAGTATACTTAATAGATAAGTTTTAAAATAGGGAAATAGGGGAAAAATATAAGAGATATTTAGGTTACTAAAAGTACTATATATTACTATAATTTTAATATATTTCCTACTAATAAAAAGACTCTATACTATATAACTTAGGAATTAGTAATCTTACTAGTAATAATAAGAATTATATACTATATATAAGTAATAATAGAAACTAAATATTTTATATAAAGTTTTTAGATATTAACTAAGTTTCTACTATAAATATTACTATTTTAACTTTAGGTTTAGTAGTAAAGGAAAATAACTCTTACTTTTTATCTATTTTAAAGAGATTATTGACCTAATTAAAATTATATCTAAAGTTAGACTCAAAACCTAAAATACCTTTTTTATATTATTAAACTCTATAAGAATCTAATATTCAGAAACTTTATATTAAACGAGTTAGTATAATATAATATAAATGCTCTCTCTTTTTATATTAATTTTAACTCTATAATTAATAAAGTATTCCCAAAAATAATAAACTACATATTTATTAATAAATTACTATCCCGCTTGATATAGTAGTTTAACGTCTAGCTAGCTTTTACTATTTTATAGTAAGAATAGTAAGTTCGAATCCTGCAGCAAGTAACCACGACTAGTAGCTATATATTTTCCGATTACGTAAACTATATAGTAACTACTACTAACTAGTAATACCTATTAATAACTATTAATATCTAGTAATTATTAATAACTAGTAATAAGTATTACTCCTTAGCTAATATTAGTACTATATAACTGCGATCTTATAATAAGTAACTATAATAGGTATAAGCCTATATTTTCCCTTTATACTTTCTATATTTATTAGCTATCATATTAACTAACTATATCTTACTACTTAAGGTTTCCTCTATTTAAATAGTTCTTTAGAACTAGTAGTAACTAGTAGGTATATAAAGTAAGAGCTAGAAACAAAAGCCGACTACTAGGTATAGCTTCCTTTACAGGGTTTCCGAGAAGTATATAACTTTAAATAGATCAAAGACTTTTAATACAACCACATATTAATAAATTACTATATTTCTATAAATTACTTATTAAAATCTATTTTAAAATAATTAAGAACCTTATAACTATCAATCTTTAAGATATCATATTAATAGATATAAGATACTATTTAAATAGTAATGGTTTTAGTATTTACTTCTATAAGGCTACTATAGTTGATTTTGAAAAGTTTTCCAAAGAAATCTATATTAATATATAACTTAAACTTCTCTAGGATTAGATAGTTACGACCTAAAATTACTTAATCTATTACTATAATAAAACTTAATCTAATATTTAATTCAAAGTACATTCAGATATATTGATAGGGAAAATAAAAGAATTTAAAAAAAAAGAATTCTTTCAAGAAGAAATAGGGATTTTCAAGATATTGTATAGGTTTTCTCAATATAGAAAATATAGAATACTATCAATCTCACATATAATAAAAATCTAGTAATGTTCTAAGAAAGTTATTATATTTACTACATACTCTCTATTTAATACTAAAAAGTATTATTTAAACTTATTCCTTCAGTATCTCGCAGATTATCCTTAGCTAAACTATTTCAAAAATATACAATTAATTCCTTAATAATAACTTTAATAAAAGAATTAATATATAATTTAAAAACTCCTAGTAAAAGATTCAAATAAAAGGAAATATCTCTAAGGTATTTAAGTTAAGACTTATAATCTTTTATTCTATATAAATTTTAGGTAATAGGTTTATAATCGTTTCGCTTAGTATAAAAGACTTTACTAATCTATCGTATAGTAGTAATAGATAAATTAACTACTAATTAATATTAGTTTATTTAGTAAAAGTATTTTATACTATATATACTCTTGTTATATAAATACAAAAGAGTTCTAGTATTTATTATTACTACTACTATATTATATAACTATACATATAGCTATATAAAACTCTAGATCTATAATATAGTAGTTACTTACTAATTGCTATAATACTAGGCTATAACTAGTAATAAGTATTACTAGTAAAATATAGAGAGTATACGGCTACGTATACTATATATATATAGAGATATATAGCTATATATAGCGTATATATATAGAAGCGTATATGTTGTATATGGTAACGTATACTATATAGTATAGTATACCAAATATTAGTATACGAAATCTATATTAATAATATATGTTACCTGTGAATATAAGAAAATAATTCTTAGAAATATTAATATAACTTGGAAGAAAGAAACTAGTAAGTAAAAACATAATAAATAAATTATTTATAGTATATAAAAGATTAAATAACCGTTGATCTTAGAAGGAGCTAACTAATTACTCTTATTAATATATAATAAAGATAGTTAAATATATAAGAGATTATAAGAATTTTATTAATCTTTTTTATTTGAGTATTTGAGATTTACTTTAAAAAGCTATTTACTTTATTTTCTTTTCATAGATTATTATTTAATAAAGCATAAAGGTATCTTTACTAGTTTTACTACTAGGGGGGTATATGAAAATAGATATAGTACTAAGTCGGCTACATAGCTTTACTATCTCATAAAAAGCCTAACTACCCTATTTATATATATTCAAATACTTTATTCTAGTTTAAAGAAGATATACTTTTTAATACTTTATATTTAGACTGTATACTGTGTTATTTACTTATTATATAAGGTATACTACTACTAACGTATTTATGATAAATAAATAATATAGTATATAGTTTAAAAGTATATTATCAAAAGGTATTGTTTATTTAAACTAGAATAAAGTACTTGAATACGTATAAATAAGATAGTTAGGTTTTATATAAACTAGTAGAATTATATAGTAGCCTTAGTACTATACCTATTCTTATATACCCCTCTAGTAGTAGAACTATCAGAGATACTTTTATATTATTTAAGTAATATACTAAATAAATTCAATAAAGTAAATAGTTCCTAAAATATGTTTCTGAGTATTTGCATAAAAGAAATTAATAAAGTTATTATAATCTCTTATATATATTCAATTATTTATATTATATATTAGTAAGAGTAATCAGTTAATTCCTTCTAAAATCGCTAGTTATGTGATTTTTAAATGCGTTATAAACAAATTGTTTATTGTTTTTTCTATTTACTAGTTTCTTTTTTCTCCTTTCTATTAATGTTTTCAATAGTTACTTTTCTATATTAATAAATAGTATGTTTTATTAATATAGATTATATATATTAACATTAAAGTATAATTATATATATCAGTTATTACTAATATTTAAACTATAGGATAAACCTTATAAATTAGTCGAGAAAGAAGCTAGTAAAACTAAGGATTCCTCTATTAAGGTTAAAAAAATAAGCTATTTATATTAAGAACACCATTACTATTAATATTTCGGCATATTTAGACTTATATTATCTATTAAATAATACTTTACCTATCTTTATCTATTTTATCCCTAAACTTAAATATTTCTTATTTAATCCTTACCTAAAAAGTAGTAGAAAATCTATATTTAAAGTTATATTAGATATTTTCGATTTGATTACCTAGTAGTAATAATAACCTTAGAACTTAAGATACCCTTCTTTACTATTTGTAAAAAACTTATTTTATTTAATATGTTTTAATCTTCTCTATTCTTTATAAATAAATTAATATTTACTATTTTCCTTTATCTAACTTACTATTAACAAACTTATCCTTCTTAGTAACTTTATCTAGGAGTACTCTATCTTCAAGATTTATAAGTAAATTACTAATACTAAAAAGACTTATTCTTTTATTAATCTAAGTTTCGAATAATAGTATAGAATTTAAATATTGGACTTAAAATCTTTTAGTTAGTTCTATTTTATAGAATTCCTTAGTATATAGGAATATTTACTACTATTTCTATTTTCTAAATTTAAAATATTAAAGTTTAGTAGTATTATAAAGACGGTTACTATTTTAATAAAGAAGTTTATTACTCCTACTAGTTTAAAATATCCTTATAATTATCCTAGAAAGGTTTCTACCCCGAAACTTCTATCTAATAATAATAAAAATAATTTAACTAGAAGCTTTAAAATTAAAGAAAAGTAAAAGCCTAAATTTATTATTCATAAAAAACAAAGAGTCTAAGAATAATATAGATAAAGAGGAAAATAAAGAGGATAATATTAAATAAATCAAATCTCTAAAGAAACACTTAAAAACTATAACTAGTATTATGAAGAAATCTTCCTAAATTAGAAATTAAGAGATTTTATTAATATTAATAATCTTAAATATTAACTTAAAATTACTAAATATCAGCTTATAAAACCTAGCAAGAAATCTATCATTTTAAAGAATACTTTGACTAAATTTACTTTTTCTAAGAAAAGTAAAATAACTAAAGAATATTATACTTATTTATTCTAAATAAAGATTGTTAGTAATACATAACTTATTTAAACTATTCTTTAGATAGTTAACTATTCAAACTTTACCTTTTCTCAAAGACTTTATCTTTATACTAGTAGTATTAGTAATAAGGATTTAGTTTCTAATTACTACTACTAGTATAAAACTATTATAAAAACTATATATTTTCTAGTTTTAAATAAGACTTTTAAAACTTTTAAGAAGTATTTAAAAGTTCTATAGATCTCGGATACTAGAAAAGTGAATTCTTGAGTTTATAATTTTCTTTTAAGTTTAACCTTTCCTAATTTCAAAACAAAAGTTAGTAATACGAAGACGTTTATTTATTTTAAGCTATAAATAAAATAATAGAGAGATCTAGGAGCTAATTTTATTAAGAGTAGACGTATTTCTAACTCTACTATTTTAATTCTTATTATTGAAATATTTTAGTTTATTCTTATTATAGTTCTTTAAATACTATTTCTTATTACTTTAATATTTTGAATATTATTTCTTACTTAGATATCTTTTACTAGGTTCCTTCCTAGGTTTTTAGTAATTTTAATCAAGTTTCCTATTAGAAGAAAATTTATTTCTTAGTTAGTTATAAGAAAGTTTAAAGCTTATAGTTATAGATATAGTATTCTTCTTACTAGTTTTAATAAGTATTTTCTATTTTTAGGATAAGCTCTTATTTCTATTCCTAGTTTTAGGAATTATGATTAATTTTCGATATTTCTTTAAGTTAAGCTTTATATACTAATTATTATTTCTTACTTATCTACTTCAAGTTCTAAATTTAAATACTGTATTCTTAGTTAGATAAAAACTTAGTTAGAGAGCTTTATTTCCTATAAATAATTTAAAGAGTATTATGATCTCTTTTCTTCTATATTACTACTATAAAGATATTTCGTTAAAAATAAAATAGTATAGATCGCTTATATATATATTTAAATAAATAAGAAATCATTTTAAGAAACCTCTTTTATTATTTCGGCTAGTTTTAAAAGTGTTACTTCTAGATCTAGAAAATTAAGAAACTAAATTATTTACTTATTATAAAATAGTAATCATATAAACTTTAATAGTAATATTCTATATTAACTAAAGAATTGAAATTTCTAGTAAATATATATATTATGTTTAATATTAATATTACAAAATATTTAAATTAAGAAATTAGGTATAAAATTAATTATAAGGAATAGTTTAAGTTATTATTAGTTTATCTACAAGGGATAATTGTACGCTATACGTGATTTTATTATACAAGTATACAAAAGTTCTAGTATTTATTATTATTACTACTATATTATATACTTATATATAAATATATAAAGTTCTAGATTTATAGTATAATAATTACTCACTGACTATTATAGTATAAAGCTATAGTTAATAATAGGTATTACTAGTAAGGTTTAAAAGTATATAGTTATATATACTATACGCCGAGGTATATAGCTATATATACTATATATATATAGAGATATATATACTATACGCAGTAGTATATACTATATAGTATAGTATTACTAATACTAGTAACTTCTTCTTTTTGCTATATACTTTATACTCCTTCTATTTATATGTAAAAGCTACTGCTAAAAATGCTATAAACACGTACTAAGAATTCTATTAAAATAGTATTAAAAATAAGTATAAAGTAGTATTAAAAGTAATCCTTTTACGCTTTACCTAATAATACCTAAATACCCCTTATTATCTACTCTACTTAAGTAATCTATCTTTCTGTTTAAATAGTTATATAGTTAAAATTAATAAATCTCTCGAGAGTATAGTTTAGTTAATTCTTTATAAAGATATTAGCGATATTATCATCTCTATTAATCTATTATACTTTATAGAACTCGTAATACTTGTATAACTGTTTTAATACTATAATATCGATTATTAAGCATTTCTCTTTAGTAGTACTAAGTTTTACGAGGTATTTATAAAGTAAATATAAGTTAGTGTATATAATAGTTAGGATTTAGGGGAAGTTTTAGTATTTACAGATTCTTTTAGTAATATAGTTATAGTAAAGGTAAAGTCTATACTAGTTATTATAGTATAAATCTCCGAAATAAATATACTCCTAGTAATCTTTTTATTTTTAGTAGAAGAATAGTATATGAATTAACTATAGAAGTTAAACTAGTTATTACTAGTTACTATTTCTTAGTTTAGAATTATTATAAATCCTAGTTAAGATAAGAAGTTAGTATTATTAGTAAAAGAACTATTAATGATGTTGTATTAAAAGTCTTTGATTTATTTAATTATATGTTTCTTGGGAACTCTTTAAAGGAAGCTATACTTAGTAGTTAGCTCTTATTCTATTTACCCTATAGATACTACTAGTTCTAAGGAACCGTGGAAACTACAGAGGAAACCTCAAGTAGCAAATATAGTTAATTAATCTAATAGGTGATAAATAATGAAAATATAAGCCTATCTATTATAATTACTCTTTAAGGATTATAATTACGTAATACTAATACTAGCTAGCTAGTAGTAGCTATTACTAGCTATTAATAGTTATTAGCTATTAATAGTTATTAGTAGGTATTACTAGCTAGTAGTAATTACTATATATAGTTTACATAATCGGAAAGTATATATATACCTACTAGTTATATTTACCTACTATAGGATTCGAACCTACTACTCCTACTATAATAGTAAGAGCCAGCTAGATATCAAACTACTACGTTAAGCGGGTAAAAGAACTATTAATAAAATTATAGAAATATATTTTAAGAGGTTAAGTAATATAAAGTTAAAGTTATAATTAAGGTATTTAATTTACTATCTAAGGTATTCATTAAGAGGAGTAGTATTATTAGTGGAGGGTTATTACTTTTATATAGTATATAAGAAGTTAAATAATGTTTTAGGTTAGTATATTAAGGTAAAATATACTCTATATATACATTACTTAATATATACCTTTTAAGTACTTTATATATAGTATATATATTGAAGAGTATTAGTTTCTACTTTTAGTATTTTTAGTATAAGTAGAGGGTATTATTATTAAAGTTTAAGATATTTCTATTAAATTCGAGAAAAGTATTTTTTATAAGAGTAGTTTTAGGCTTTATTTTGAATAAAGCTTTTTGGAATTTTTTATCTTTATAATATAAGAAAGTAGTATTAGAGAAACTAAAAGTATTATTTATTTATATATTTATAAAGCTAAAATTGTTATTAATATAGTATAAGATAAGGAAATATAAATTATATATTAATATCTCTATTCAGAACTACTCTTTATAGTATTTGGAATGAGTTATTTACTAGTAAGTATGAGTCTTCGTAAAATTATATAATAGTCTAATAACAACTATTATGAATCCTAAGAAGCATTACTTTTTGAATATCTTATTAGTTCTATTTTAGTTGAAATACAGGTTTGAGTAATATCTTAAAATATATTATTGTATTTTAATATTAGAAGAAAGCTAGGGTTATAGTTAAAATCAATGATTAATTATTCTATTAGATTATTAGTAATTATATTAATACTTTAAATTTATTATTATTAAAACTCTAGATTATGAAATATGATTTCTTGTATATTTCATTTGTATATTTATTCTTAATCTTATTAATAATATATAACTTAAAGTATTTGTAACTTTTGTAGAAAATAGGGTTAAGCTAGATAATCTCGATAATACTATTAGTAATAATACTTTTAATTTCTTTTTTGATTAACTTTTTGAATAGTAAGCCTAGTATTATAATAATACTTTTTTTATAGAGGGTAAGGGAGAGGGTTATATCTGACTATTCTTTAGCTATGAAGTATACTATAAAATAAGGTTTATGGTTACGAGAAGTATAGGTATAAGGCTGTCTGGGCTGGTAGTATTATTAATTGTTTTGTATACTACCTAAAGGGATGGTTCTTGAGTTACTATGGGGATTTTGTTATAATAAATCTCGTATACTTGGTAGAGGAAAGTGTAGTAATATTTGATTTTACTAATATCATTATATGCCTCGATTAGTATTATTCGGATTATTAACTCTATAGTTTTTATTTCTAATCTGAATTTTTTAGATTAAAATATTATTCTTATATTAATAGTAATAAAATCTAGAGGGTTTTAGTAAGAGTTAATTTAGTACATTTTAAAAGTTTCTTATATTACTTTTACTAAGATATTTAGTAAAACGTAAGTAGTATTAAACGTTGTACTAATATTAATAATATAGAGTATAAGGCGGCTATTGATATAGATAATATCAATAATAACTTTAAAATTAAACTTAATATTTTTTTACATAGTAAAGTAAAAGTAAGAAGGGCTAGTATTATATATCTAGTATTAATAGTAGTACTATTTAAGAGTTTTGCAAATATAGTATTTAACTAGATATTTAATCTTAATAAAGATATTTTAGAAATATATTATAGCTAGGTATCCGAATTGATAGTAGAATCTGTATATTTCTAACTTTATAAGGTATATAGAAGTAAGTATTTTCTCTTTTTTAAAGAGTATTTATAGATACCCCTATTTTTGAATAATATGTATAATCTTTATATTTTAGTAAAACTAGTTATATATATATCCTTAAATGTTATATTAAAGTGATTTATATTTATAAAATAGAATAAGAAAAATGTATCATATATTATCATATAGAATATAATAATACTAAGTAATATAAGAATATTAACTATTCTAAGTATTATAATTAGGGTAATACTACTAAAATAGATTATAACTAGTTTATTTTATAGAAGTATAAAGGTTATAGAGGGGTTAACTATCTACTTCAGAGTTATAAACTAAGAATACTTAATAATTAAGAAACTAGTAATATTTAAGTTTAGTAAAATTCCTTAAAAAATAGTAGTTTAATAATAGCTTTTAAGTATAAAAGTAAATATAGGGGTTATATTTATATTCTTAGTAATATTACTATTAAAAGTATTTTTTCTAGTAAGGATATATAGTACTACCTGATTTTAGAGGAGTCTAGTAATTTTACTTTTATTTAGAATAGTAGGATACTTACTAAAATATAATATAAAGAATACTTTAGAGGTAATAGATATTTTAAGTATAGTAGGGGTATAGCTTTTAAGGTTATATTATATCTAGTATTAGGTAATAAGTCTTTTATATTTATTATTGTTTAGGAATATTTAGAGGTTGTTGTTAAGGTTATTAATATTTTTATATTTAGTAAGAAAGGTTTGGTATATTACTATAAAGTATATTTTTAGATTAATAGCTAATTTATATTTATTATATAAAGTATATTATTCTTCGAAAGTATACTTTATAGATTAATAATTTGGTTTACTGTATATATAGTATTCCTTATTATTATAAGTATATATAGAAGTTAGGGGAGGGTAATATCTATTTTCGGGTAGTTAAAAGCAGTTATAATTATAGTTATAATTTCAAGTGTTATTTTAAAGTATATTATATATAGAGTTAGTCTATGACTATTCTTTAAGTATATTACTATTATCTCTATTACTCTAAAAGTATTATAATTTTTAAAGTATTATAGTATTATTTATAGTTAAGTATAACTAGTTATAGAGATTCTAGGAAATTAGTATAGTGCTAAAAGAATACTAATTAGTATTTTAGTATACTATAGTATATGTTTATAAGTTAGTTATAGAGGGTTTTACTAGTATACTAGTTAGTTTTAAATATTTTCTAGAGGTTTATAAATTTCATAATAAGTATTTTAAAAATTTCTTTTTTATTTTCATTAGGGTGTTTAGTTATTATACTTACTCCTAAGAGTAGTACTTTATCAGTTAAACAAGTAAATCTAGTAGATTTTATTATTTTTCAAAAATTCCTGAATATATATAACTATCTGATTAAATTATAGGTTTTAATTAGGGTATATAAAGTATAAAAAATAAAAATCAAAAGTTTATTTTTTAGTATAATAGAGAAAACTCTTATTTATATATAGTATTTAGTTACTTTTACTCTATACCTAGAATGGTATCTAAGCTCTTTACCCTATATATAGATTTAACTATAAATTTTACCCGATAATAGTATTCATGCTAATACTAGCTTGTAACTAGTTAAAATAGTAATGAAATTACTTATTATTATAGATAATTATACCCCTAGTTCTGATATTTAACCCTATAGTAGTAGAAAACCTCGTAGTAATAGTCTATATAAAAAGAGTTTTATTAAGACTAGGGCTTGATATATATAGCTAAAAATAACTACTAAGGTTATAGGGTTAAGAACTTTTATAAATTTCTTAAAAATAGAATAAAACAAAGTACCTATAAAAGCTAGGTATTCTATAATCTATTACTCTTCTATGTCTTTCACGATAGAACTAAAATCTCCTCGAAATCTATATAACTACCTATAAAAAAAGAAGTATAGAATAGGTATAGAAATATCTAGCTATAACTATTATAACTAAAGCTATTACTTTATTAAAATAAACTTTAATAAAATTATCCTAAATATTACGATTAATAAGTAACTTATAGATATTTAAAAGAAAATTATCTAGTTA
>RYZW01000131.1:26166-62760 GCA_004367215.1 Colletotrichum trifolii | reverse complement strand
TATTATAGAAGGAGTTATTAGTTGTTTATTATTGAAAAGGTTAACGCGGGGCAGGTATACTAGCTACTATAACTATAAGGGGTTTAGCCCTAGATTAACTAGGGGCTAGCTATAGTAGTTAGTAGGGGGGTAAGAGGGCTAAAATTATACTTTAGGGGGTAATATATCTACTAATAGTCGCAGTAGAGGGCGAGCTATCAGCCCCTCCTATTTATATATAGTATAAAATATTAAGTTTAAAATAATAGTTATAGAAAATATAGATTTTAATTTTAAGAATATTATAGAAACTTTTATTATATTTTATATTTTTACCATATAATTTTATAAAATCTATAGTATATTTAATAAATAAGTTCTTAAATAGGGGAAAAAGGGAGAAGTATAAGGGATATTTATATTACTAAAATTACTATATATTATTATTATTTTAGTATATCTTTTACTAATAAGAGGGTTTTATATTATATAATTTAGGGATTAGTAGTCTTACTAGTAATTGTAGAAGTTATATATTATATATAAGTAATAGTATAAGCTAGGTATTTTACGTGAAGTTTTTAGATATTTACTAGGTTTTAGTTATAACTATTATTATTGTAATTTTAGGTTTAGTAATATAGAGGGGTATTTCGAGGTTATTATCTACTTTAAAGAGATTATTAAGCTATTTAAAGTAGTTTTTAAGGTTAATTTTAAGGTTTAAGATCTATTTGTTTATTTTATTAAGTCTTTTCAGACTTTAATAGTTAAAAGATTTATATCAAGTGAGTTAGTATAATATAGTATAGACTTTCTTTCTTTTTATATTAATTTTAACTTTATAGTTAATAACGTATTTTTAAAAGTAGTAGACTATATATATGTTAGTAAGTTATTATATTAATATAAGTTATTTATTAAAATCTATTTCAAAATAGTTAAAAAGCTTGTAATTATAGATTTTTCAGAAGTTATATTAATAGATATAGAATACTATAATAATAGTAGTATCCTTAGTATTTATATCTATAAAACTACTATAGTTAAGCTTAAAAGGTTTTCTAAATAAATCTATATCAATATATAGTTTAAGTTTTTCTAGGATTAAGTAGCTGTTATTTAAAATGACTTAATCTATTATTATATTAGGGTTTAATTTAGTCATTAACTTAAAGTATAGTTTAGATATATTAATTGGTGAGTATAGAGTTTCTAAAAAGGGGGATAATGTTTAAGAAAGTATAAGGGTTTTAATATATTATATAGGCTTTTTAAGTATAGGAAGTATAAGATATTATAAATCTTATATGTTATAAAAGTCTAGTAATATTCTAAAGGGTTATTATAATTATTAAATATTTTCTAGTATATACTAAAAAGTACTATTTAATAAGTTTATTTTTTGAGTATTTTATAGAGTAAAGTTAGTATATTAATTTAGAAGTATTTTACTAAAGTTAGGGGTAAAAGTAATATTTATAAGGTATCTAAGTTAATACTTATATTCTTTTGCTTTATATAGACTTTAAATAAGAGGTTTGTAATTACTTTTTTTATATGAAAACTTTACTAATCTGTAGTATAATAGTAATAGATAAGTTAATTATTAATTAGTATTAGTTTATCTATAAGGGATAATTATATACTATATATAAGTTTGTTATATAAGTATAAAAAGGTTCTAGTATTCGTTATTATTATTGCTATATTATACATTTATATATAAATATATAAGGTTTTAAATCTATAGTATAGTAATTATTAACTAATTATTATAGTATAACGTTATAGTTAGTAATAAGTATTACTAGTAAAATATAAAAATATATAGTCATATATACTATATACTAAAATATATAGTTATATATACTATATATATACTATATATATGTAGAGGTATATATACTATATATAGTAGCGTATACTATATAGTATAGCGTTACTAATAGTTATAATACTTAATTATTAATATATACTCTTAGATATTTTAGTAAATTCTTAATATTCACTTTTTTAAAATAGTTAAATACTAAGTTAAATTTAATATTTATAGTTATTATTAAAAATGATTATTTTATATATAAAAGCTTCATTCTAGATTTAGAAAGATTCTTTCTATTTAGCTTTATAGGGAGATCTAACAATTAAATATTATACTATACACCTATTATGAAATCAGTAATTAGATATCAATCGTATCTATCAGATCACTTGCTACTTGGTAATCCCCTCAGCGTCGTTACCCTGGCTGTCCCCCTTCTTTATATCCACCTTCCTCTGCTTAGTGTCGTCCGCTGCAAGATTTCGCATATCCGACTTATCCTTTTCCCACTGGGTGCTGGCATCACCAAATTGTTCCTTCACCTTCTTGGCCTTCTCAGTTTTCTCTTCCTCCTCCTTCTCTCTCGCCAATCTTTCTTGCTCCATCTCCTAGAATACGTCAGCAGGAAGCAAACCTAAGAGTAAGCACCTGGCAACATACCTCCATATGTTTAATGTCATCCACACTTGGCTCGTAGAGATGCCAGATCGTGTAGTGAGGCAGACCAACCACGGAATACTCCATGCGCTTGGCCATCTGCGTAAATTTGTTAAAGGTCTCGTTGCATGACGGCACATGTAGAGGGAAGAATACTTTACCTTGCCGAAGCCCTCCGTCTCAGCATGTTTCTCGAAACTGAAAGCTGGAAAGTGGACCCCAGACCGGAAAACCCTGGCCTTGGCTAAAATGCTGACGCCGCCAACACCGTCAATCTCCATTTCCATATCCGGATCGCCATAGGGATCTCGTAGATATGCGAGATGGGGTCGCCAGGTGGCGTACTCGGCGTACCCCTCGACGATGACCGCGTCCTCATCCAATGTATCTGCCAGCGCCAATGCAGTTTCCGATTCCTGCCAGGAGTTAAGGTCGTACGGCTGCTCCCCTCCGAGCCAGTCGGGTAGGGGTCGCCAGACATCTACACAAAGGTCAGCTTTGGCGCACTTCAAGCGCCATGTTGGTTGCACCGGCTTACTGGGCACGATGACATCTTTGTTATGCCGCATGAGATCTTCGAGAATAGTGAACGGGGCTGTCTCTACATCCACGTCGCGCCAATACACCCACGAGTGGTAAGGCCGCAGGGCAGCGCTGAGAAGCCAGTTTCGAGCCTGCGCCATCAACTTCCTTCTACTAGCCTGCGCCGCGAACCCATGGCGACTTTCCACGTCTTGGTTAACCTTTTGCCCAAAGTCCTTCTCGATAATTGAGATCTCGCCATATGGCTGCTTTGCGTCCTCGTCGGCCTGGGTTTCCTCAAGCATGTCGGACAAGACCTGAAGGGTTCTGTCTTTAGAATCGGAGACAAGGAACGCAAGGTCAATGAGATGATGTGGGTAGGTGAAGTTGCGCAAGTGAGAGAAAAACATGGGGAGATGTGGTTCGGCGTCTCTCAGAGGTACGCAGAGAAGGATGCGCTCCTCGCGTTCCCAGCCGCGGGCGGTGCCCTGCACATTACTGAGGTCGTAGTATCTCACGGTCTCGAGTTGCAGATCATCGCTGCTCGAAAGCAAACCGAGAGAGACAACTGAGGTGAGGGATGCCCCGGGCCACAAGAATAAGAGGACAAGGAAGGCGACGACGGCAACGATGCCAAGCCGGGTAATGAGGCGCTGTCGGCGGCGATTCGCAGGTGTCGAGGCTCGCGGTTGATACCTGTAGTGGCCAGTCTCGTTAGTGCCTAGGGTTTTCGTAGATATCGTACTGCTGGCGGAGGTAATGCTTACCTATGGGGGGATATTTCAAAAGTATTGCCCCTGGGATATCCACTGGAGAAGCCGCTGGCATGGTGCCGAGGCATCACCTTAGAGGTGGCCGAGGACGCATACGAAGGCAACATCCAGGGCAACAGATAGGGCGACTGAGCCCTTGCCAAAGCTATCAATATCGTCGCCGCACTATAGCAAGTGATTCGAGCTGTGAAAGGCAAGACTGCTCAAGATGACATCTAATAGACGTAGCTCGGGGGGGTGGCATGCGACGGACGGCGGGTTGGAACGTTCGGCAGAATCAGCGGAAACAGAAATGAGATGGGCGACGTGTCTTGAATTCTTATGGGTGTCCCCGGGCGCAATAGCGAGTGATCAACTCAATGACTCTCGGACAATAACGTAGAGATGGTAAGCTGATGGATGCAAAAGAGCACTTGTGAGTGCGCTGGGTGATGAATAAGAAGAAAACACTTGACCATGCGAACGTGGATACGTTGCAATATGCTATTTCCGACGCCATATCCTGCTGATGTGTGTACTACCTGCCTACCTACTGTGTACCCTGGTAGCCTCATAGTGTACACAAGCTCTGCCCTGCCGAATAGGTGTTCTTATGTACCTTATCGGAGTCGTTATCTGAGACGGGACCGCCGGCCCTTGCAGCGCCTGTCCTCCCGGGGCCGCATGGTTAGCCACTCCCTTGACAGTCATCACCCACCATACCTGCGATAGTGGGCGTCTTAGCCGTCAGGAGCATAAACCTGCTGTAGACTGCTTAGCGTCGGGTTAAATGTCCCTCGTTATGGAATTGAACACTGCTTGCCGAACGAGGCATGTTGTCTGTAGGCATTCATCGGGCATAGCGTCGCTCGCGAAGGCAGCAACAATCCTGTGAGGACAGCCCGCCTTTGCCGCAGACATATTGCAACATAGTTATGGGTCTAAACGTGTGATATCGCCCCCGCAATATATTTGTGGCTGACCTCGTCTAAGAAGTCTCGCATCGCTGTGACCGAACTAACAAGACGGGCACATTGGGTGATTGGAAGCACGTAGACACCAAATGTTAGACGCAACGGGAGTGACATGATGCGGTATTGGCGTTGGAGGCTTTAGACACGTAACATAAGACACATTCAGCGACGAAGTCTACGAACCCGTGGTAGTGTTCGTCCCATTTACTTACCAAATGAAAGTTGTCGAGGTTCATGCGCAGCAGCACATGCGGCTGCCACTGGAGAACCTGACGTAGATCGGGCATTCAAGCAGAAGTCCGGGTGCAGAATTGGTCGTGTCACAAACTTGTAAATACTTATCGCCACGCCGGTCAGGAGCGTAGGTGTTGTAAATCGAGTGCACTGAACAGCACAGTTAGTTCATCTTGAATCGAACGCAACGTTGCAGGTCGTACGGAAAAACCAGATCTTCAGACAAGCCAGTTTACTCATTCAGCAAGCCGGCCTCGACAGTCAGAAACCTCAGAACGAGGAACCGAGTGTCGCGGCACTGAAGTCAAATTCCAGCTCCTGGGGAGCAGACTCCACAACACTTCATCACGTCTCCGAAGAGGCGCTAGGGTATGAGAGGATGACTCGGCCGGCTTGAGATAGTTGAATGGATAAGCTATGGTCATCACGAGAAAGAGGCAGTGATGTAATATTGGGACGTTGCTCACTCTTACCTAGTGGTACATTCGGTATCTGGTCCGGGTCGCCATCGCGTTCTGTACTCACGGACATGCTGGCGCCTACGGTTTTCTTGAGACTGAGAGTGTTAGCCGACGTTGACAATCGGTGACGAGAGAGAGCATAATAAGACAGCCATCAGACAAATGTTTTGGTATATGGGGTAGCATCACAGATCTCAGTAGCAGAACTGAATGAAATGTTTCATCATCAGGGACTTGTATAGGGGAATTACGCGAGATCATTCAAACTTACCGTTGAGCAACATCTCAAATTGCACAAATGATCATGCCACGGCCCTGAAGCGCTGGCTCCTTTGACGTACGCGCCTGTCGATGGTTAGCAGATGATTGCTATGAGTCGCCGTCAACGTGTCTAGAGCCAATTTCGAGGTGGGTGTCAGATGGTAGTGCATGTTGTTCGTGCGCTCAGGTAGTCGCGTGAACCAGTGGAAAATGTTGCATCATTCGAGGATGAAGTGTGACTGGGGCGTGTGAGGAAAACTTACATTGTCCGCAAATATGGCAGCGTTGGGTGATGGGATGTGGAAGAGCAAGATCGTCGCCGACGAAATTTTTTTGGAGGCCTAGAAGTAGTCGTCTACTGACATGGATAACTGCATAGACCCACCCCATCTCATAAGGTAGTTAGGGACGTACGCAGGTGATAGATGCTCGGGTGGGATCCGACTGTGGCTCATTTGAGAACTGCGGCTCAGTTCCGCCAGTGCATGGCATAGTCTACCAAAACGTATCTCAATCTGTTGTCGGCCTTCCTACTTCAACGGCTGACAGGCTGTCACTGACCTCTTGGGCGTGATCTCTTTTTCTTGTCTCCGGTCGTGCGACACGACTCAAGCATACACAGGGGTGGCGCAACATAAATCGCACAGCCAGCTTTGCTCTAGAAAAACCCGAACGCCAAACAAGCTGCTAGTTTTGTCCCACGAAATGGCTGATCGACGAAGGGTCAACGGCCCTGCCGGAGCGACGTTGCCGCCGGTGTATGGCACATCGAACCCTGTTCTGACCTCCCGGGTACGGCCATCAAATGGCATCCGTGGAATGTGTTTGTCCGCCCTATCCCCAGAGCAGCATCCCATTCGCAACACTGACTTAATGCTAAGTTCTCAAGACCGGCGTGGCCCCAACAGCATCAGGCTCGGCCTACATGGAAATCGAACCACCTTCGAGTCAATCAAGCACAGGAACCAAGATCAACGGCATGAAGCTGATCTGCACCGTCCATGGACCCCGGTCACTTCCACGGTCAGCCCCATTTTCGCCCTACCTGGTATTGTCCACCCACGTCAAATTCGCTCCGTTCGCAACACGGCAGCGTCGAGGCTATCTTCGAGACTCAGGCGAGCGGGATCTAAGTGTACATCTAGACACAGCCCTGCGAGGGGTTATCATCGGTGATCGGTGGCCCAAGAGCGGCGTCGATGTCGTTGTCACCGTCGTTGAGGGTGACCAGGAGCGAAAGATCTCAGATGCACGGGGGAACGAGGAGTGGGATATGATGAATGTGCTGAGCGGCTGTGTTACTGTTGCTGCTGCTGCTTTAGCAGATGCTGGTATCGATTGCGTGGACATGGTCACAGGTGGTGTCGCAGCGTTGGTCAGGGATGATGATGATACGACGGCTGCTTCTGTCGTTCTCGACCCCGTGTCCTCGGAGCATCGCCAGGTTATAGCCGCTTGCTGTGTGGCATACTTGCCCGGTCGTGGCGAGGTCACCAACCTCTGGATCAGAGGGATGCAGCCTCTATCAAAGCCATCCCTTCATACGCAGCTGGTGGGTCACGCCATTCAGGCTTCTAAGGGTAACTATCGAGCTGTTCTAGAAAAGCTCCAAGAAAACCAGCCCATACAGTAGCTTGTCACGAAGGTGCTTGATTAGGGAGTAGTAAGCGGCATTGGAGGGTCACTTTTACGCTGTATGTACCATTTTCTGAAGATAGTGGGATACGAACGCCATACGAATCTCTGTTACCAGAGTTGTAGATGACGAAGAAAGACGCTGGAGTGTAAGAAGGCATAGATGAGAATCTCTTGTACGTTCACGTACTCATGCACCTACTAAGTCAGCACACCCAGTACTCAACCACCACCCACTACTCGGCCACTTCTATACCTAAAAATCTATTTCTGTTGGTTTGTCCGGAGGGTAACTGTCGGTAACGCCATGCCGCATGGCATGCGGTACCGCGCGCGGCACGTATGCCTCCGTACGCATGCGGCATACGTGGCCGTATGCCCTCCGCACCCTACTAGTAATACCTGTTACTAGCTATAGCCTAGTACCATGGCAGTTAGTAAGCAACTACTATACTAAAGATCTAGAGCCTTATATAGCTATACATATAGCTACGTAATATGGGAATAATAATAATAAATACCAGAATCTTTTTATACCTATATAATAAGATTATATATAGTATATAATTATCTTCTACTAGATAAACTAATACTAATTAGTAGTTAACTCTTCTAATTATAATTACTATGCAATAGATTAGTGAGGTTTTTATACTAGAAGAAGTAATTATAAGCTTTTTATTTAAAGTTTATACAAAGCGAAAAATCATAAGTATTAACTTAGATATTTTAGAAATATCTTTTTTACCTAAATCTTTTACTAGGAATTTCTAAATTATATACTAACTTTTTTACAATAGTTATTATTAAGAAATTAACTATGTGATTTTAAGATAACTTAGCTAAAGGTAGTTTATGAGATACTAAAGAAATAAATTTAAATAATACTTTCTAGTATTCAATAGAGAGTATTTAGTAAATATAGTAACTTTTTTAAAATATTACTAGACTTTTATAATATAAAAGACTTATAATACTCTATATTTCTTATATTCAAGAGACTTATAGAGTATCTCGAAAACCTTCATTTTTTCTTAAAAGCTTTCTCTTTTTTAAAAACCTTTTACTTTTCCCCTACTAATATATCTAAATTAAATTACAGATTAAGTTCTATTATATTAATAGTTTAAGTAAACCTAAGTAGTATTTATAGAATCCTGGAGAAACTTAAGCTATAAGTTGATGTAAATCTCTTTAGAAAATTCCTCAGAATTGACTATAATACTTTTATAGAAGTAAATACTAAGACTATTACTATTTATGTAGTATTTTGTATCTATTAATATAATTTCCTAAAGTTTTATAATTATAAGTTCTATAATTATTTTAAAATAGATTTTAATGTATAACTTATTAAAATATAGTAATTTATGAATTTCGTTATTTTTATTCTTTACCTAGAATAGTATTTAAGCCCTTTACTTTATATTGGATTTAACTATAAACTATACCTAATAATAGTATTTATACTAATACTAGTTAAACCTAGTTAAAATAGTAAAACAATTACCTATTATTATAAATAATTTTACCTCTAGTTCTAATATTCAACTTTATAGTAATAAAAGACTTTATAGTAATCATCAGACAGAGTTTTATCTAGGCTAAAGTTTAGTATATATAGCGAAAAATAACTACTAAGATTATAAAGTTAAGAACTTCTATAAGTTTTTTGAAAATAAAATAAAATAAAATACTTATAAAAGCTAAGTATTTTATAATCTGTTATTCTTCTATATCTTTTATAATATATTTAAAATCTCCTTCAAATTTATTATAAAGGTATTATAGCTAAAGGTTTAGTAGGGGAAAGAGTATTTAGTAAAAAAATAGGTTTCCGTAAGTTATAAGACTTCAACTTAATAGGCTAACTAGTAATAGCTATAAGAAAGCTTTTATCCTATAGTAACCTGAGGCTATTATATTATATAATCCGTACATATATAGTAATCCGATCCTAGTTATTCTAGTTCTCTATATAAACTATAAAGAATATCCTTACAACTATCCCCCCCTCTATAAAACTTAGGCCCTAAGGCTTATAAACGTTACATAGCTACTTTCGAAAAAAATAGCTTCGCCGGCTATTTACCGACTATTTAGTAATTAATAATAAAAGGATTCTCGGGTTATTTATCTTATATATATATTAATATATAAAAGTTATCCTATATATATATTAACATATAAGGGTCTTTATTCTATATATATATTAATATATAAAGCTTCTATTACTATATTAAACTAATAGTACTTCTTATAAATATATTAACCTACGAGGTCTCCCGCCTATTAGTAAAACTTTAGTATATTTACTAGGATCTTTAAGCTTACTAGGGCGTCTAACCCCTTTAGTATATTAACTAGAAATCTTTAGAGCTAAACCTAGAATATCTAACCCTTTCCTATAAAGTTTCTTAAATACTAATTAGGTATTTAAAGTTTCTTATAGCTAATTAAGCTACTAAGGTATTAGTATATATTCACTAGTAAGCTTTTCTAGGTTCTCTTATTACTATATAGCCCTAGGCTTTATATAGCTCTAGGGACCCTCTAGTAAACCCTCAGTAAAGTATTCATAGTAAGCCCTTATAGGCTACTTACTTTCTAAAGTATTTTTACTATACTATATAGCTCTAGGCTCTATATAGTTCTAGGGACCTTTTATTAGTAAACTTTTAGTAGCGAGGTATTTATAGTAAACCCTTATAAAATAGCCTAGCTTCTAGTAAAAGGTATAGAATTCGTTATAGTAACAAATAGCTACAGTATAGCCTAACTTGCCATATACTTCGCACGAGGGGCAGCCCTCAAAGCACTCTTCAAAACACTTATACTCTCCAAAATATCTATACTCTTTAAAGTATAGCTTTTTCGCTAGGGAACCTTCTAGAGTATTAGTCTCCCTATAGTATTTAGGTACTAAGCTTTTAGTAGTAGTAGTAATACTCCTAATACTACTAGAACCCTTATAAAGCTATAATATCTCCTATAAATACTTAACTACTAGGGCTATTACCCTAAATACCTAGTTATTAAACTTCTAATATTATAAATACTACTATAGCCTAACCTTAAAGTAATAGAAGAAAGTAAAAGTATAAAGCCTCGATATCTCTATAGGGGTACCTAAAGTCCTATAAATAGCTAACTATTTAGCATAAAACTTTAGTAAAGATTAGCTTTTATATTAAAACGTATAAAGTATACTATAGAAGTATAACTCTTATAATATAAAATCAGTTAATAAATAGTAAGTAAATACTATAAAATTAGCCTATATAAGGTCTAGTAATAATATATAGTAGTAGTTATACTACTAGGTCTAGAAAGTATAAAAAAGTTTCATTATAGCCTATTAAATTTTTTAAGCTATAGAGGCCCCTAGGTATAGAGTATAACTATCTTGAATCGCTATTAGCCAATCCTCGATTTCATATAAAGTAGTATCCTTATAAAAAAAGCTATACAAGTAACTAAGAAACCTAGAGTAATCCTTATAATCCCCGATTAATAGTATAAGGGTCACTATATATTTAATACTTAAAAGCTAAGCTGATATTATCTCTATAAAAAAAGACTATTATTTAAAGAAGTATAAAAATACTATAGTCGCTATATATTCAGATAATATAGTTACTATAGGTTCAAGTAATATAGTTACTATAGATTTAAGTAGCGTAGAAAAAGCTACATATTCGGTAGAGTTTTCAATAGCGTTTTCCGCTAAACGTTTAGCGACTATTCATTATAGAGCTATTACTGAAATCCTAGCTTTACCCCTCTAAGAAATAGAAGTTAAAGAATTATAAAAGTATTATAGCTAAAAACTTAGTAGAGGAAAAAGTATTTCGTAAAAAAGTAGGTCTCTATAAGTAAAAGCCTAGTAAAGGAAAGAGTATTTAGTAAAAAGGTAGGTCTCTATAAGTTATAAGACTTTAACTTAGTAAGCTAACTAGTAGTAGTTATAAGAAGGCTTTTATCCTATAGTAACCTAAGGCTACTATATTATGTAATCTATATATATATAGTAATCCGATCCTAGCTATTCTAGCTCTCTATTAGCTATAAAGTATATCTTTATATTTATATATAGTTATATTAAAAGTCTCTAATCTATTTAAAGTTATATACCTCTCGGGAATCCTATAAAAACTATACCTAGTAGTTATCTTTTACTTTATATATCCTATAGATAATACTAGGACTAAGGAACTATTTAAACGGAGAAAACCTCAAGTAGTAACAATATAGTTGGTTAAAAATAGTAGCTAATAAATATAGAAAGTATATATAGGCCTATATCTATTATAATTACTTATTATAGGATTATAGTTATATAATACTAGTACTACTAGCTACTAGTACCTATTACTAGCTATTAATAGTTACTAGCTATTAATAGCTATTAGTAAGTACTAATGCCTAGTAGTAGTTACTATATATAATTTACGTAAATAGAAGGCATATACGTGTTTACCGGTCGCGCTTACCCGCCGTAGGATTCAAAGCTACTACTCTTGCCGTAAAATAGTAAAAGCTAGCTATATATTAAACCACTATATCAAACGGAATTAAACTACTTTAAATTTAAGATTTATTATATAATAGCTAGAAATTCTTTTAATTTTAGGAATAAAGAGTTAAATATGTATAACTTTTTATTGAGTAGTATTTTCTTAGTTAAGGTATTTATTGAATTTAAAGAAATTAAGTAGTTTTAGGATATTTAAATTAAATTTAATATCTAGATTAAAATATTTCTAGATATCCTAATTAATTATATAAAATCATAGTATAATATACTAACAATTAAAGTTAGAACTATTAAATAGTTTTACTATTATATTAAGATAAGACTTTATACTGCTAATATTAAATTACTTTTACTCTATATTTAGAATAGTATCTAAGTTTTTTATTCCATATATAGATTTAACTATGAACTTTACTTAATAATAGTATTTATACTAATACTAGCTTATAACTAGTTAAAATAGTAATAAACTTACTTATTATTATAGCTAATTATACTCCTAGCTCTAATATTTAACTTTATAGTAATAGAAGATTTTATAGTAATAATCGGGGAAAGCTTGATCTAGGCTAGGATTTAGTATATATAGCTGAAAGTAATTATTAAGGTTATAAGGTTAGGAATTTTTATAAACCTCTTAATAATAGAATAAAATGGAATATTGAGAACTAGGTATTCTATAGTTTATTACTTTTCTATATCTTTTATAATAAAACTAAAGTCTCCTCGAGATTTATATAACTACTTGTAAAACAAATATAAAATAAGTATAGAGATATCTAGCTATGACTATTATAACTAGAACTATTATTTTATTAAAATAAGCTCTAATAGAATTATCCTAAGTATTATAATTCATAAATAGCCTATAGATATGCAAAGGAGAATCGTCTAGCTAACTTATAACTTATTATATTAAACTTATAATATTAAGGATTAGGTATTAATTTGGTAATAATTTAATAATAATATACTATTATAATACTAGTTATTAAATACTTTATAGTATTATAACAATATAATTATAAACGTTTTAAAAACTATCTAGTTATACTAGGAATATTTATATATGTATAAGTATTATTTATAAGTTAACTATACTTGATTAATATATTAAGATTATTTACTTATAAAAACAAGCTAAGTCTTACTATACTTATATAGAGATTATAACTTAGTTTATATTAGTAGTAGAGAACTTTTATATTAGTAGTATAAAGTTTCGTCTTAGGGATAAGTAAAGCTTAGTAGAAATATTAAAGTTATAGATATTAAGGTTATAATAAATATCTAAATAGAATACTTGTAGTTAGTAGCAATTAAATATTTTGAGATGTTTGAATTATATATGGCTATGATAGTATGAGGGCGTGAAAGTATATAGGTGTGAGGGTATAAGAGTATAAAGGTATAAGGTTATTGTAGAAAGAGTTATTAGTTATTTATTATTAAAAAAGTTAACGTAAGGCAGGTATACTAATTATAGCTATAAGGGGTTTAGCCCTAGATTAATTAAAAGCTAGTTGTAGTAATTAGCAGGAGAATAGGAGAACTGAAGTTTTATTTTAGGGGGCAATATATCTACTAATAGTTATAGTAGAGAGCAAGCTATTAGCCTTTCCCTTATACTACTAATATAAAAGATCTCTATTATTAATACAAACTAATTTATAATTTCTATATAAATATAATAGGACTTGATTTATTCTTATTAGTAAATAATTTAGATATATTGAATATAGCTAATATATAAATATTACTTATATGGATATAGATACTTCTAGTATAGCTAGATAGTTTTGAAACCCTCTATGATTATAGTATTATTATACTCTAAATTATCTAGTAACTAGTATTATAGTAAGGTATTAATATTGAAGTATTATCTTATTAATATTTAGTCTCTGATATCATTAGCTTAGTATAGTAGCTTATAGGATAGCAAGATAATTTATTTTTAAATATTTATAAGCTATTTACTAATTATAATATTTATAATAATTTTATTAAAACCTAGTCTAATATACTAATAGTTTTCATTATAATAGTTATAGCTAGATATCTTTCTATTTAATTTAAAATTATCTTTTTATAAGTAATTATATAGATTTTAAGGAGATTTTGGTTCTATTATAAAAGTTCTAGAAGAGTAATAGACTATAGAATACTTAGTTTTTATATCTAAAAGTAAGTATTCTATTTAATTCTACTTTTAAGAGGTTTGAAAAAGTTCTTAACTTTACAATTTTAGTAAGTACTTTAAATTATATATATTAAACCCTAGTTTTAATAAAGCTTTCCCTACTTATTACTATAAAGTCTTTTATTATTATAGGGTTAAATGTTAGAACTAGGGGTATGGTTATCTATAATAATAAGTAATTTTATTACTATTTTAACTAGTTATAAGCTAGTATTAGTATAAATACTATTATTAGGTAAAGTTTATAGTTAAATCTATATATAAAGTAAAGAGCTTAGATACTATTCTAGGTATAGAGTAAAAGTAACTAAATTAATTACTATAGGGTTAAATATTAGAACTAGGAGTATAATTATCTATAATAATAGGTAATTTTATTACTATTTTAACTAGTTATAAGCTAGTATTAGTATAAATACTATTATTAGGTAAAGTTTATAGTTAAATCTATATATAAAGTAAAGAGCTTCGATACTATTCTAGGTATAGAGTAAAAGTAACTAAATTAATAATACCTTCTAAGTATTTTTAAGAGAAAGCTTTGAGAAATAATAACTATAAAAAATTTACTACTTAGTACTGGATATAGTATAAATTTGAGGATTATATTTCTACTACCCCCAAGATAATCTTTATATTTCTTTTTAATAAGTATCCTATTACCTCAAATAGAAATAAAATTACTAGAATTTTCTAAAATTAAGTAGTACTATATACCTTTACTAAAACAAATACTTTTAATAATAAGATTACTAAGAATATAGATATAACCCCTATATACTCTTATTATTTGAAACTATTACTTAATAACTATATTTTGAAAGATTTTATTTAACTTAGGTATTACTAGTTTCTTAATTACTAGGTATTCTTAGTTTATAGTTTTTAAGTAAATAGTTAACCCCTCTATAACCTTTATATTTCTATAAGGTAAACTAGTTATAGTCTATTTTAATAATACTACTTTGATTATAATACTTAGAATAATTAATATTCTTATACTACTTACCATTATTATATTTTATATAGTACTATATAATACCCCTTTCTTACTTTACTTTATAGATATAAATTACTTCAGTATTATATTTAATAATATGAATAATAAGTTTCCCTAAAGTAAAAAGATTATATTTATTATTTCAAAATAGGGGTATTTATAGATATTCTTTAATAAGAAGAAAATACTCATTTCTATATACTTCATAGAATTAGAAAAATAGAGACTTTACTATTACTTTAGATATTTAATTATAGTATATTTCTATAATATCCTTACTAAAATAAAACATTTAGTTAAATACTATATCGTTCAAGTTTTTAAGTAGTACTACTACTAGTACTAGATATAGTACTACTTTTTCTTACTTTTCTTTTACTATTTAAGATAATATTAAGTTTAACTTCAAAGTTATTATTAATATTACTTACCTTAATAGCTACCTTATATTCCATATTATTGATACTACTTTAGTCTTTAATACTACTTACGTTTTACTAAATATCTTAGTAAAACTAATATAAGAAACGTATAAAGTATATTAGGTTAATTCTTATTAAAGCTTTCTAGAATTTATTACTACTAATACGGGAATAATACTTTAATCTTAAAAGTTTAGATTAGAAATAAAAGCTTTAGGATTAATAGTTTCAATAGTACTAATTAAGATATATAATAATATTAGCAAAGATGAATAGTACTATACTTTCTTCTACTAGATATATAAGATTTATTATAATATAATCCCTATAGTATTTTAAAAAGTATCTTTTAAAGTAATATATGAAGGAATTAATAATACTACTAGCCTAAAAAGCCTTATATTTATACTACTTATTTTTCATATATACCTATACTTTATAGATAGCTCTACTCTTTCTTTAGATATAATTACTTAAGCTTATACTATATAGAAAATAATAAAAGGAATCTATTATATTTGTACTAAATATACTATTAATACTATTTTAGTAATATGTAATAGCTTTAATATCTCATATACAATAATGTTTCTATTTTAATCTCTCATATATATAATAAGAGAAATAAAATAGTAAAACCTATTTCGCCTGATTAGTATTTATAGTAAGATAGATATTCTTGAACTTCTTTAAAACTTCTAAGAGTTTCGAATAATAGCTATAAAACTTTATTTCAAAAGTAAATAATAGATCTTACTAAATATATTACTAAATCTAATATTTGAAAATACTAATATATATTACTTTAATTATTTCCTAGATATTACTACTAGAAGTCTGATACTATATAGAAATATATATTCCTATGGTAATACCCCGATTTTATTCATAGTTATCCTTATAAAACCCTAGAATACTTAGTAGATACTATAAAATACTATTATTATAAATAATACTAACCCTACTACTATTAGTAATAATAATCCCATATTTCCCTATATAATAAATAATATCCTTAATATATAACTGTTAATAGTTTTATTTCTAAAATTTATAATAACTATTATTTTAGCTTAAATATTTCAATAAGAGTTTAGTTTTATACTATACCTAATAGTTAAAAATAATTAGATATAGCTTTCTCGTTTACTTTCCATATAAGAATATTATTATAATACTAGGTTTACTATTTAAGGAATTAATTTAAAAAGAAATTAAGAATATTATTACTAAAAGTATTATCAAGATTATCTAGCTTAACCCTATCCTCTTTTAAGATTATAAATACTTCAAATTACATATTATTAATAAGATTAAGAACAAAAATACTACTACAATATATAAGAAATTATACATCCTAATCTAGAGTTTTAGTAATAATAGTAAGTTTAAAATATTAATATAATTACTAATAGTCAAATAAAGTAACTAATAGTTAATTTTAATTATAGCTTCAACTTTCCTCTAATATAAAAGTATAATAATATAGTTTTAGGATATTACTTAAGCTTATACTGAAATAGGCCATAGCTGAAAAGGCCCAGCTAACCAAAACCAACTAACCACTCCTAGCTATAACACTTGAAAAAGCTTCACGTATACTACATATACGTGATTTCGTAGAAAGGGTAAAAACAGACAGAAAATCTTCAAAAAATATTTAATAAAAAGAGCAACTTATTCGTAGATCTACGAGCTAAGAATTAATATTTTCTAAACAGTAAGTCCTGAAATATTAAAAGAAGAGAAGTTAATTCTTTTTACCTATATACTATAAACTACCCTATTTATACTCAGATTACTATAAACCTACTTATAATATATACCTATAGCTATTCATAGGCCTAGTTTTATTATAATCCTCCTTTTAGGTTTATTTAAAGCTTTTATAAGATAAGCCTAATAACTTATCTATAATATTGAAGTTCTCTCTGATTAAAATATAATAATTACTAAAAATCCTCTTAAATATAATAGCTCTCAAAGTACTATTGATTATTATAATTAACCTACTATTAATCCTATTTAAGTCCTTAAATAAAGCGAAACTATCCTTCCTATATAGCTAGATATGAAAATATATAATTAGTAAACCTATAAAGAACATTTTATATAATCTACTACTATTAATCTATTTACTAGTTAAGAAACTAATCCCTTAAATATATCCTTATAGCTACGAAATCTAACCTAAAAGGGTAATTAAGTTATAAAAGTAAGCTATAACTTATAAAAACAATTACTAATAACGCTTAAATAGTAAGCAGCTTAAATATCTTTAAGGATTATCTTATAACTTCTTAATATTCTAGCTTTTTACTATACTACTAGCTAGTGCTTCCTAGGGTCCTAGGTCTACTAATAGCTTTATATAGAATTCGTTATTATTATAGAGTTATTCATAGCTTAGGAGTTTTAAGTTTTAGGGTTCTATATCTAGGAGCTTTTAGAGTAATATCTATTTATACTCGTTCTATAAAAACTAGAAGTAACCTAGTTACTTTTTTATTTAATATATAGATTTATGAATCCTAATTATATTAATAAGGATTGATTAATATAAAGTCTAGTAGTAAATAATTACTATAACCTTAATAATATTACTCTATAGTAACTAGATAGGATAAAGGGTTACCGTAGTTAGATTAATAAGGCCTAAATACTTTACTAATTAATAACTATTATCTATAAACAAAAAAGCTAACCTTAGAATTACTATAATAGTAGTCTTCTATATACTAAAGACTTTCCCGAATATCTAAAACTCTGTTATAAATAAAAATTCTCGACTATTTAATAACTCTTAAACCGTATAAGTACTTATCTTATTATTACTCTATAAAAACTATATAGGTATTAGCTTGTAGGAGGTAAAGTATATCCTTAGATATACTAGCTCCTCTGTAAAACTCTTAGAAATTATTAACTTCTTTAATAAAATTATTATTACTAGAACTTCCCCATAACAAATCTAAGTAGTATATATAACTATATAATTAATCTACTATAAAATTAACTTAATAGTTTCCGCTATAATAATATAAGAAGACCGTAATATTAGTATTATAGAACTACTTTTTATTTAAGAGGGAGCTTTATCCTACTTATTAAGCCTTACTATTAATAGGTAATACTTTCTAAGTATTCTAAGGGATATTATTAGAGACGCAAAAAAAGCTAGCTAACCCTATTCACAGACCTATTGTAAATAAAGAAATAAACTTAATACTCTCTAGTATATCTTCTAGCTAAAATATACCCTTAGCATTATAGATTATTATATAATTATCGACTTCTATTTATTATTACTTTAGATTTAATTTTAAGAAACCTAGACCTTCCTTATAATATCTAATAAAATACTTTACTAGGGTTTATCTATCTCTATACTAATTAATAATTAAGAATAGTTTTTACTAGTTTAAGGTAAATTTTTAGTTATATTTAAGAATAGGGAAACTAATACTAAGTAGATTAGCTTTTACAAATTAAAACTACTTTTATATAAGTCCGTAAAAGCTAGGGTAAAAGTATAAAGAATTATAATAGTCTAAGTTCTTCTCTAAGTAATTACTAACTAAAACGTAGGAAAATTTCTCAGCTAAATCCTATATAAACTACTATTTAGTAGTAATATTCTAGATATTTACTTTTTTTATAACTAAAAATAAAGATAAAAAAATAATAATTTATAAAATCTATAAATAAGCTTTACTTATAATTAGAGAAAGTTCCAAAACTCCGGGTAAAAATATAAAGATATTATTATCTATACCTAGTAATATACTTAGCTTCTTAGGTTTTATATATTTTATACCTAAAAACTTTTCATAGTTAGCCTATATTTCTTTCTAATAAATTATAATATTTTTCTTATTATTATTTTTATAATCTCGAAATTATTTAAGGAAATTAAGTTATTTAACTACTAAAACTTCTCTAACTAGTATATCCGAATAAAATTCGCAAGTAAATATAACTTCTAAAAAACTTCTATAACTTTATAGCTTATAAGTCTCTTAAACACTTATTTAATATTAAATACAATCTTTACTTAATTAAATATTATAGAAGTAGATATTTATTAAAAATAATTATTCTAGATATATATTATATAAGTTTACTGAGTAATTAATTAAAAAGAGATTTAGAATTCCCTTAATATAATTAGGTCTATAAGTACTATTACTTTTCTATAATATAATTCTCTATTATCATTATACTATTAATTATCTTAGTACTAAGCGTATCCTTTATCTTAATTAATAATAAGATATATCTAAACTTTACTATTCTTTATATTATAGTATATAATAATAATCTAGAACTACTAGTATCTTAATATTTCTCTATAATACTAAGTAGTTTCCTTATAGTTTTTATTTACTACTAATAGGATACGGGAATTATATAATTTAGTATATTCTTAAAGTATCTATCAGTAGCTTATAATCTATTTATCTTTATTAAATAACTCTCTATACTTAATACGACTTAATAAATTATATAATAATCAGATATAAATATCTAAGAAACCTCGTAATACTAAAAATGTTAATTTATTAACTATTCCTTAGAATATATTAAATAATAGTTCTCTTATTATCATACTTCTAGCTAATATCTATAAGGGGAACTAGGATTAGTTAAACTTAATATCTAGTTAGGGATCTCGAGGCTAGTTATTATAAACTCCTAACCCTAAATATAAAACTTAATTACTACTATCTAGGTATTACTTATAAAATTAACTATCTTATAATATCTTAGGAACTTCTACTAATTAGAAATTAAAAACTAAAGAAATAAGTATAATAGAGTATTTTTCTACAAGCTTGTTTACCTATTCAGGGTTATAGAAATTACAAACAACTAATACTAAAATTAGTTTAATACCTATAATAAATAACCTACCTAATAAATTATCTTAGAAAAAACGGATTTTCATAAACTAAATACTATAAAATAAAATTCATAAAACTAAACTATAATATTAGATTAATAATAAAACAAAAGTATAGAATTATAAATCCTATAAAATCCTAGACTTAGTATATAATAATATATATATATATATATATAGAAAGAAGTTCTAAGATCTATCCCTCAAGATAAAATACCTCTTTTTATAGCTATAAGTCTACAAGAAATAAATCCTAGCTACTAGAGATCTAAGAAAAAATAAATTACTATTCCTATTACGAATAGTAAGTAAATAGTAATATTATTTAAATAAAAAACTTCCTATTAATACTAAGAAATATAAAAAGAAAACTTCTTCCCCCAAGTCAATTAGTCTTTTTCCTTATCAAATACACTTCAACTCTTCCTATTATTTACTTTCATCTACAAATTACCCTATTACTAATTTATAATTCAATTACCTTTTCCTTAGCAAAATAACTAATATTCTAAGAATACGATTCCTTAATAAACCCTATAAAGGCTTCTTAATCTATAACTTAAATCTCTATATCCCTTAAGAGACTATTAATAATATACTATACTAAGTCTTAATTAATTTTTCTAAACTTTTAGTATATACTCCTCCTTTTATTTTATATTAAATATCTTAACTAAGATATTTCCTAAAACTCTTACTAACCTTATATTCTTTAGATTTAAAATACCCTAGAATAAGTATTTTAAAATAAATCTTATCTATTAAGTCCACAATTTCAAGCCTCCTATACAAATATAGGCAAACTTCTAATAAGCCCTTATAAAACCTTATAACTACAAATTTATTCAAAAATATACCTAAAACATATTCATATTTCGTCAATAAATATTTATCTATAATAGTATTATTCTCTAGATTAAAACCTAGGTTTATCAATTACTTTAATACTTAACTACTATCTATAACTTCTTTATTCAAGAATATAATAGCTGAAATACTATTTTTATAGCTATTATAAAAAGTATATTTATATAACTTATAATAAGAAGACTAGTTCCTAAATCTATAATCTATATTTTAAGTATATTTTATTACCTAATAATCTTTATACTAACTATTCCTTTTATAAAGCCTAGAATACCTATTCTTTTGACTCCGAAATAATCTATAAGAGATTCAGTTTTAGCTTCTACTATATAGATAAGATATATCATCTTAGTAGCAAATATAATAGTTTCCCTATTCCTAAGTTAAAAACTCCTTAAGAATTCGAGAAAACTATTATTAATACTATTAATATACTCCCTTTTAAGAAGTAATATAAAGTAGATTTTCCTTAGTAGAAAACAAACTTCAAAGTTCCTAATATATATTTCGCTTTTTTAGCTTATTTTTTTATATATAATCTACCTATTATATTTAATACTACTTTCCTTATTAAGAAATATAAATCTTAGATTCAGGAATAATATCTTTTCATAAACTAGGAGTTATTAGTCTTTATATTTATAGAATTAAATCTATTAATAGGAATAAAGTAGTTATTATTTAATATATCTATAAATATAACCCAGTTATTATAAGTAATAGAAAAACAAAAAAAACAATAAAAAATAAAAAACAATAAAATAAGAAAAAGTATTTATAAATATATATTATATTTATTACCTTTATCTTCTTTCCTTCAATTAATAAATCTTCTTTATAAGTAAAGTACTCTTCTTCCCTAAAGTTATAGATTATATCTCACTAACTAGAAACTTCTTTAAACCTATACTTATAAAAAAAGAAAAATAGAATAACTATTTAGAATAAAAGAAACAGATATCTAAGTAAGTATAATAATAAAATAATAGGTCTATAAATCTATTTCTAAATAAATGAATACTATACCCGTCCTAGTTAGATTATTATATCCTAGTATTAATCCTTTAACAACTAAACTATTACTAGAATTTAAATCTCAAATTTAAAATCCTATAGTATTTTCTCTACTATATACTTAATACTTAAAAAACACTTCTATTATTAAATAATTAATCTATCTAAAATATTATTATGAATTTCCCTAGGAACTATAAATTCCTCCTCTTCCTCTTCTTCTTTATTATCTTCTCTTATAAACTCTCCCTAAACTAAAAAGACTTTAGATAATTCTTTCTCTAGATTAGATCTATAAATATCTAGATTTACTAGTTCCTAATACTTTTTAAGTACCTATATAAATTTCTATAACTTATTTCCTCTAAGTATTACTCTAGTAATTTCCTCCCTATATAGGATTTCTAGTTAATATAATAATAAATCTCGTACTTATAAACAAATCTAAAAAAAACCTATCTATTAATATTCAAGCTTTCTATTAGAAGATTTATTAATTATTCTTTTAATATTATAAACTAGAACTAAATTACTAGGTTCTAGTTATTTATCCTATAAAATATTCCTTTTTTTCCTATTAAAACCTTCTATTACTTTCTAGTATTAGTTTATAACTATTATTACTACTATTTCCCTATCTTTATCTAATTATATAAAAATATAAACCCTTATATTTAACTTTTTCTTAAGTATTCTTACTAATACCTAGTCTAATACTTTCTATATTAATATAAATATCTCAATTAGTATAACTACTTTATATCTATACTTTAAGTAGAAAAGTATAAATCCTATTAATACCTATACTATTATTTAATCTACAAATAAAGCTATAAATAGAAAAAACCTAAAATCATTACTACTATTACATATACCTATACTAATAATATATAAACAATAAATTAATATCTAATTTCAATAAATCTATTAACTTATAAGTTATATACTAAAGTAACCTTATACTTCAGTTTATATTACTTATTAAATTTGATAATAAACTTCTTATTCTCAAGCCTTCTATCTATAATAAAAATACTATAGAAGCTATAATATATAATAACTTCTTCTTACAAAAACTTTATAATTACTTTAGAGGTTAGTTTTAGAAACTATTAAACCTCTAACTAGCCTATAAATATATTTCTAGCTTTAATAAAATACTCTTTTCCTACTCTCTAAATATCTAAGTAGATATAGTTAAAGAATAATCCCTAAAAAATAGTAAATATATAAAAATATCCTATCCTAAATACCCTCTTCTTTTAATAATCTAGATAATATTTAACTATTTCCTTTATCTCTTTATATAAATTAGACTAGTAATACTGATTAACTAATTTCTTATAAACTACTTCTCTTCTTTAATATCTACTCTTATTATATATTATTAATATTAGCTTCTTCCTAGTATCCTCCTTATTAATAATATATTTCGGAATTATATAAAATAGTATTAGATAAATAAATAACAACTTATCCTATAATTAAAAATCAAAGTCTTTTACCTAAAAGCTCTAGAATAGCCGGGATTAATTCCTAGAAGTTTTTTTAATATTACTAAATAATAAGTAATTTACTTTATCTCTCTTAACTAAATCTATAAATAGTTTAATACTATAAATAAGAAAATCAAAACCTTATTGATATGGCTTATTCTGTCTACTGAAATTTCCGTCTTAAATATTTCCTTAATTCGTTAATTATCTTCTATAATATATATTCTTTCGAAGAAACTTCTAATATTTATATCTATAAAAAGGATTTATATATTAATCTAGCTATCTATATCACTTTTTCCTTATTCATTATTCTAGTTAAATAATCTAGATAGTTTCCTCAAAAGTCTATTAGTAATTAAATTAGTTATACTACTAATATATTTAATCTTAAAATTAAATATCCTAATCTAAGATATCTAACAAATTACTAGTATTCCTAATAAGTTAGAAATAGCTCTATTAAGTTATATAATAAGAGTTTTTATATTAGTTTCTAATAAAACGTATTATTTATAAAAGTAGTTTTATAAATATTTTAGTGTTTTTAATATCCCTCGAAGTTTTTTCTTATTAGTATTATCGTGAAGTTTTAAGCTTACAAATAAACTATTCTTAAATTAAGTAATAGTTTACTTCTATTTAATAAATTATCTAAATATAACTCTTTAACTAGTACTACTAATATCTATTACTAAATAGATCTATCTACCTAGAAAACTATAATTAATTAAAATAAATACTAGTAAACTATAAAACTTATTTTTAAGTTATTCTATAGTAGTAATCTATTCTTATTCTTATTAAAAAGGAAAGTTTTTCTTTAGTAAATTATTAAATAACTTTACTTTAATAGAATAATCCTAAACCTATCTTTAATAAAATACTATAATCCTAATAAATAATTTAACTTTAAATATATTATTATAATATTTCTACTCCTTAATCTTTATAATCTTAGAATCCTCTAGATATCTCCTATAAATTCCACAAATATACCTAACTATTAAAATAATCTATTATACCTACTAAAACTTTATAATTATAATTCTATAACTAGTAAACTTAATATTTACTAAAACCTTATTAATATTCTAAATATATTCTAGAATATATCTATAAATACTAAAACAATACAAGTTATTTTTTTTTATAAGTTATCATTAACCTTTTGATTATAATATTATCTAAGGAAACTTTATAGTAATATAAAATCAAATTATAAAAGATCTTTATTATAATCCATATAAACTATATAACTAAGTTAGTACTACTTATAAAAAGAGTATAATACTATAAGAGCTTAAATAGGGTTATGGATATCATTAAATCCCTACTTTTAAGATCTAAAGAAATCTAGTTATATCTTAAAAGGATATCTAATAGTAATAATAATTTATATATACTGAAATTTTCTAAAAACTTATTAGCCCCAAAAAAGAATTCTATATTTTAAATAATAACTCTATTAATCTTTATTACTAAGTTAATAAATTATATTTTACTATTTTTCTATGCTAAAAAAAAGTTCTTATAAACTATATAGCTATATTCTAATATACTATTCTAAATATATATTCTTAGAATCTCAAAAACGTTATCTATTAAGCCTTTTAGGATAAAAATTAACCTAGCTTATTACATTTTATAAAAGATAATCTTAATTATCTAAAAAAGTATAATAGAGCTTAATAATTATCTATAATAACTGAAATCCTATACTAGTACCTTTTCCCTTACTTTTAGTATTTCTACTAGTAATTCTTTTTCTAAAATATATAAATAATCTAGTTTATCTAAAATAAAACATAATCGTTCTAGTATTAAGTATTCCCCTATAGAAATATTTAAGAATCTTAATATAATTATATCTACGAATTAAGTCATAAAGTCTTTAGTAATATTTTTCTTTACTTCTTCCTATATTTTTAATTTCTATTCTAAATCCCCTTCTAGTATTAACTTATCTAATAATATATTATTTACTAGCTAAACTTTCTTATCTTTTATCTTATATATAATATTAATATCTTTTTATTAATCTATTCTAAATATCTACTACTACTATTTCCTCTTCTTTCTTATTATTATTTTTAAAGATAGTATCTACTACTTCTAGAATATCTTACCCCTTATAGTAAAACTTCTTCTATCTCTTAAAATTTCTAATATAAGCTTACTATTTATATTATAGGAGTTTATAAAAACTATAAAAATATTATCTTTTATAGGATAAATATTCTATACTATACTTTCCTAGAAATATAATAATACTATAAATCTCTTTAATTTTTAGTTTAATAACCTTTTAAATCAAAACTTCTAAAATTACCTTAAACTCCTTATTAGTCTTATCTACTACTATAATTACTTCTTTATTATTATCTATTAAGTTTTCTATATCTTTTAATATTTTAAACTTTAATATTATTAATATTTCTCGAAAACTCATATATACTATATTAGTAATCTTTTCACGCTAGCTTTTTTCTTTTATATTTTATTTACCTACTATTATTTCGCAGCTTTCAATAATAACTCCTAGTTTCCTTCTTCTATAGAAAAAAAGAAATATATATATTAAATATAGTTAAAACTCCTTAAGTTTAGTATAATATCCTAGAATTCTATAGTTAAATCGTATATATAGAAAAATAAAGAGATATTCAAACAAATATTCCTAAACTAGATCTAATTAATAATCTAGTTAGATATATACTAAAGTATTATTCAAATCTTAATAATAAATAATACTCCCAAGACTAAATCTTTTATAACTATCCCTTTAAATATAACAAGGAATCTAATATTAGAAATATAATATCTCCTAATATAAATATTCTCTATTATTACTCTACAGAAATCTATAATCTACTTAATATCTATAATACTTCATAGCCTTAAATATATAAATATTATTCTACTAAATAAACCTACTTCCTAAATATAATCTTTAGAAATAATATTAATTACTAAACTAATATTAATAATCCCCTAAAACTTTAAATTCTTTAGGTTCATAAATTAAATATTAATCTAGAAATAAATTATAGCAAAATTATAAACTATAGTAAAACTAGTAATAGTATTCTCCCTAGTATTAATAAACTCTATTATAATACTTATAACCTTAATATCTATATTATTAACCTATATAACTAGTATTACTTATATCTATAAATCAAATAGTATTATTAAATCTATCTTCTATTTATTATTAGACTATATTATTAATTATTTAATAACATATTATTAGTTCTATTTATCTATCTAAGCTTAAATTTCTACCTCTGTGTCCCCTATTTTATCAAATATATCTATAAATTCTTCTTCTACTATAATAAATACTTCTCTTATCTACTAGTTACTCTAGTAATCTTTAATAATTATCTAAGTATACTTATAACTAACCTAAGTATATATAAACCAAGCTTTCTAAAGGAAATCCTCAAAAACTAAAACTTATCTTCTAACTTTCTTGAAATAAATATAATAAGCTATTACTTAGGTCTTAGTATCTATTAGTATTATAATAAATACTAATTAACTAGATACTTATTTAGTAGTAACTATTTCTTAAAAAACTAAGTTAACTAGTAGTACAAACTCGTTATTATTTTAGTTTAATTCGATAACTCTTAGTTCTAGCTAAACTAGTTAGTAGTCTTTACTATATATATCTATAAATAACTCCCTCTAAAAATTATAAAAATTATAAAATACAAATCTCACTATATTATACTTTAATCTATCCACTATAGTAACTTCTTTAGTAATTATCTTTATATTATTTTCTAGAATAGTAATTCGAATAGGATTTGAAATTATAATATTGAATATCATATAAACTTCTTCTACTTATTTTTAGTATTATTATTATTCTTTAGTAAACCTCTTATCTACTCTATTA
Source organism: Colletotrichum trifolii (assembly GCA_004367215.1). NCBI lineage: Eukaryota > Fungi > Ascomycota > Sordariomycetes > Glomerellales > Glomerellaceae > Colletotrichum > Colletotrichum trifolii. The sequence goes on along the minus strand of RYZW01000131.1, from coordinate 35,108 downwards.
ATAGCTACTTAATACTTCTTATAATCCTAGAGAATTTACTAAAAATCAGGGAAACATTATAGTTTAAAGCTTTTAGCTTCTTTAGTTTCCCTTAGGAAAATCTAAGGTTTCTAGGTAATATATATAAGAATAGTCTTACTATTTTCCTATTTTTCTCGTTTCTTTTATTAATAATACTATCTTTTACTATTATCTCGTTATCTCCCTAGTAGCTAATATAATAGGTACCTTTAATATAAAGATAAATACTATAAATCTAATAAACGATTAATATATTATAAAATACTATATAATATCCTAATTAGCTATATTACTAATAATTATAGTTATCTATATACTAATAATTAAGATATAACTATAATATAAATAGAAGAGTTTAGCTACTATAAATTCTATTCGATCTATATATAAATCTCTTAAAATTACTTTTTTATTAAATCTACGAATTAGTTATATAAGAATAATAAGTTCATCTAAACTTAATTAATATAGTATAGATTTCAGTATAAACTACTATTTTATTCTATCTCTTAATAATACTATAAATCATAGATATCTAATTTTCTATAGAAAAACTAGTACTATTAACTTATAAACCTTTAAAAATATCTACTAGCTCTTTAGTTTTTATAATAATACCTTCTTTAAATAACTTTACTTTCTTTACTACCTAAACTACTTTTAATCTTATTAAAACTATCTTTATCTCCTGAAAAATTATTCAGGGGTTATAACTTTTAACTATTTTATAAACTACTTTATTAAAACCTAATCTTTTCCCTACTACACAAAAATAAGTTCAAGAATTCTCTAGTTAGTATTAATAAACTCGTGAAATTTATAATAAAAATTACAAACTATTTCCCTTAGTATTCTAAGAAATACTCTATTTATAATAATATATATTAATTCCTAGTTAGGGAAATCGGAGTTTTTTCTAGTAGTAGTATAAATCTAGAAATTATTAATTATAATTAGGAAAAGAGTAATCCTTATAAAATTATCTTCCTTTAAATAATCCCCTATAGTAAAAACTCTAAACTTCTTATTCAAGTTTTAATTAGTAGTTAAATCTATAAGTTTATTTATACTTAAAAAGATCTCCTTAACTTTAATCTAAGTTATTTTAGTAGCTATAATAGATAACATAACTTTCTTAAATTATAAAACATAATATATATAAACTTCTCTAATTATATTAAGCTCTAACTTATAAAATAAGTTAATAAAAGATTTATACTTATCTAAGAAATCAGAAATATTATTACTAATAAACTTAAAAACTCTTCTAAACTAAAAGGATATAGTAACTATAAATAACTAAGCTTAGAGTATTTTTACTAGTATTAAATAATTAGCTACTATTAAAATATAATTTATTAATAAAGATATAGTAATATTTATAAATATTTTAATATATCCTAGCAAAACCTTAACCTATAGTCCTAAAGTATTAGTTGTAAAACTATTCCTAGGAATATATTCCGAATAAATATTACTTAAATCCTCAGAAACACCTAAGGCTCATAGTTAAGTACTTTTAAATATAAAGCCTATAAATAAGGGAATAGCTAGAACTAAAAATAAAATTTCTATACTAAATTTAGTATAAATATTATCTTTATTTTAAATTATCTTATTATCTAAATAAAATTATTATTATAGATATTAAGAATATTCTTTCTAATTATTTATTAATAATAAGAATAATAAAAAAAAGGAAATCTCTTATCCCTTTTATCTTTATCTTATTATATTTTTTTTAATTCTATATATCAATTTCCTAAAAAGCTTCTAAAATATTAATAGATCAGTTAATTCATAAATATTCTAATATTATCTATCTTCTCTAAAACTAGAAATATCCCTAGTTATATATATATAACTATCTTATATATTATCTTCCCAAAAAACTATATTTTCCTTAAAAAAGTATCTAAAGTATTATATATAACTATTTTATATATTATTTTCCTTAAAAACTATACTTTCCTTAAAGAAATATCTAAAATATCTATTTATTTATATTTATATTCTAGATAAATCGATTAAACCTACTATACTTATTAGCTTAGTAAAACTACTTTTATAATCTATTCTTTTACTTTTATTACTTTTATTTTATTTTATTAAAATAGTTATCTTACTACCCCTATTTCAAAAGAATTTTAAAAGGGAAATATCTTATTTAACTATATACTTAATTTATAAATAACCTACTAAAACTAATCTTATAATATTATATCATACTAGTTTATTAGATAAAGCTATATAAATACTAGCTTAAATTAGTTTTCTAGGTTTCTAGACTATTTACTTGTTAGAAAATATACATATAGCTATTACTTATCTTTCTCGCAACTAATATAAATCTACAAACTACTTTCTTAATAAAATATATTATCTTTTAAACTTATTTATCTATTTTATCCAAATATTAAGTAATATATTATATTTTTATTATATATTATATTAACTTATTTATCGAAGTAATATAGAAATATCTCTCTATCCTAGCTTTTAAAGACTAAGGATAGAATAGTTTACCTCTAGGTACTATTAAAATAAACTATAGCTAAAAAAACCTAGCTAACCAAAACTAACTAATTACTCCTAACTATAATACTTAAAGAAACTTCATATATACTATATATACGTAATTTCGTAGAAGGAGTAAGAATAGATAGAAAATCTTCGAAAAATATTTAATAAAAAGAACAACTTATTTACAGATCTATAAACCAAGAATCAATGTTTTCTGAATAGTAAATCCTGAAATATTAGAAGAAGAGAAGTTAATTCTTTTTACCTATATACTATAAACTACCCTATTTATACTCGGATTACTATAAGCCTACTTATAGCACATACCTATAGCTATTCACAAACCTAGCCTTATCACAATACCTAAACTAAAATAAAGCTTATAAAATATATATTATAATTAACTTATTCTTTAACTTTAAAAAATAATAGTTTCTAGGATTTATAATAATTATTATTAAGTTATTATATAACTTTACTAAAACTAGTATTTACCAGTAAGTAACCTATTCTAACTACTATAAAGAATAGTTATAGATAGAGATATTAATATATAACTTATATTTCTTCATTTTATATTTTACTAATCAGGATTTTAGTTTTATAAATATACAAATAAATAATATCCTTAGCTTCTCTAATACTACTTCCTTGTACTATAAACATAGAAAACTCCAAAACGCCTTATTCAAAATAAAGCTTAAACCTATCCGTATAGAAACTATTTTTTTGATATTTAATAAAGTTACTTAAATTTGAATAATAATACTTTCTATTAAGAATACTCAAAATAAAAACTAATACTCCTCAGTATATATACTATACCTAAAATACTCAGAAAAGCATATATTAAATAGTATATATATATAGAGAATACTTCATCTTAATATATTAACCTAAAATATTATTTAACTTCTTATATACTATATAAGAATAATAAGCTTCTACTAACAATATTACTACTGTAAATAAATACCTTAAATGATAAATCAAGTATTGTAACTATCATCTTAACTTGGTACTACTTAACTTCATTAAAATACATTTTTATATTTTTATCAAAAGCTTCTTACTAATAATACTAATTTCGTATTTTGATTAGGATTTATAATAATTCTAAGCTAAAAATTAGTAATTAGTAATAGCTAGTTTAATTTCTATAATAATTTGATATATTATTTTTCTACTAAAAATAATGGAATTATTAGGGATATACTTTTTGAGAGATTTATATTATAGTAATTAATATAGACTTTATTTATATTTTAATTATATTACTTAAAAAGACTTTGAAATATTAAGACTTCCGCTAGATTTTAATTATTATATATACTAACTTATATTTATCTTATAAGTACTCTATATAACTTAGTATTATTAAAGAGAAATACCTAATAATTAATATTATAGTTTTAAAGTCATTATATAAATATTATAAGCTCTATAAAGTATCATAGATTTATAGAAACAATAATATTACTAATACTCTTATAAAAGGTATTTTAAACTATACTTTTAAGAGATTTATTTATTTGAATTATATAACTATTCTGATAGAAAGATAAATTACTAAAATAAATTAAAAAGAAGTATTTACGTATTATTGCGTAAAAGGTAAAAAGATTACTTTTAGTATTATTCTATACTCATTTTTAATTTGATCTTTAATAGTATTTTTAGTACGTATTTATAGTATTTTTAGTACTAGCTTTTATATATTAATAGATAGGTATGAAGTATATAGTAAAAAAGAAGTAAGTAGTATTAGTAATACTATACTATATAGTATATACTACTATATATAATAATAGTTATATTAAAGGTTTTTAATCTATTCAAAATCATATACTTCTCGGGAACTCTTTAAAAGAAACTATCCTTAGTAGTTAGCTCTTACTTTATATACCTAATAGATAATACTAAAGCTAAGGAATTATTTAAACGGAGTAAACTTCAAGTAGTAATAATACGGTTAATTAAGATAATAACTAATAAATTGAAAGTATATATATACCTATATCTATTACAATTACTTATTATAAGATTATAATTACGTAACACTAATATTACTAGCTAGTATTACCTATTACTAGCTATTAATAGTTACTAGCTATTAATATCTATAGTAGATGCTAATAGCTAGTAGCGGTTATTTTAAAGTTTACGTAATTGGAAAGTATATAGTATATAGTACGTATCTCCCGGTCGCGCTAATCCGCCGTAGGATTCGAACCTACTACTCTTGCCGTAAAACGGTAAAGGCTAGCTAGACGTTAAACCACTACGTTAAGCAGGTCTACTAGATATAATTTATATATTTCTATATATATATATAGTATATATAACTATATACTTCCGCGTATATGTAATATATATAACTATATATTTCTATACTTTACTAGTAATACTTATTATTAACTATAGTCTAATACTATAATAACTAGTAAATAACTATTATACTATAGATCTAGAGCTTTATATGACTATATATATAACTATATCATATAATAATAATAATAATAAATACTAGAACCCTTTTATACCTATACGACGAGATTACGTATAGCTTACAATTATCCCCTACTAGATAAACTAATAGATATTTAAGCTTTATATAAACTAGTAGAGTTATATAGTCACCTTAGTACTATACCTATTCTTATAATAGAGGAATCCTATAGTATTCTATAGGAAATCCCGGGGATTTCCTAGAGAAATACTATTTTAAAATCTTTTATATAAAGTCTTTACAATCCTAAATATAGAAATATAAGAATAATAAATCTTAGTAATAAACATAAGATTTATAGTTATAATAGTATATACTATGAATGTTAAAGTTATATTATACGACTATATAAGAAGTTAGCTTATTCCTAATATAATAAACAAATAATATAGTATATAGTCTAAAAGTAAGTTATTAAAAAGTATATCTTCTTCTAACTAGAATAAAGTATTCAAACGTATATAAATAGAATAGTTATGTCTTATATAAACTATTTAAGTTATATAATAGCTAGTAGAATCGTATAGCAGCCTTAATACTATATATATTCTTATATACCCCCCTAGTAGTAAAACTACTAGAGATACCTTTATATTATTTAACTAATATACTTAATAAATAAAATAGGGTAAATAGTTCCTAAAATAGATCTTCTAATACTCAAATCAAAAAAATTAACAAAGTTTCTATAATCGATTGTATATTTAATTATCTTTATTGAATATTAGTAAAAATAACTAGTCAGTTCCTTCTAAAATTAATAGTAATCTAATCTTTTTGAATACTATAAATAAACTATTTATAAGTTTTTTACTTACTAGTTTTCTTTCTTCCCTTCTATGTTGATATATTTCATAGTTACTTTCTTATTTTGCAAATAATATATATTACTAATATAGATTCTATATATTAGATTCAATTATAATAATATATATTAGTTATTACTAATATTTTAATCATAAAATAAACCCCTCAAGTCTGTTAAGAAAAATATTATTAAACCTAAAAATTATCCTATTAAGACTAAAAACTAAGCTATGAATACTTATTCCGATAAATATAATATTACTATTAATCTTCTAAAACACTTCACATCTTTTTTAGTTAGCAATCTAGTACTAGTTTTCACCTAATATATCCCCAAATTAAAACAATTTCTTCTTAACTTTAATTTTAGAAATAACAAACCAACAAGATTTAAACTTACTTTAACTGTTTTTATCCCTATATACTTAATAAAAATCATAAGTTTCAAACTAGAAATACCTTTTTTTCAAGAAACGTACTTGATTTAGCAATTTTTATCTCACTTTATTTCTTTTAAGTAATATAATTCTTATTCTTACCCTCTATCTTCTTTCTCTATTAATATACTTATTTATCTTAGTAATCTTATCTAAGAATACTCTATATCTAGAATTTAAATATAATTTAATTTTATTCAAAAGAAACCCTATTAATAATTTAAACTTTTAGTCCTAATATAAAAACTAATTAATTTACCTAAAACTATTTATCTATTTATCTTTCTAGGAGTTTCCTAATTTGTAAGAATATTTATTATTATTTCTAATATCTTAATATACTAAAATACCTAAGCCTAGTAATATTATAAAAGAAGGAGCTATTTTCATAAAAGAAACCTACTACTACTACTCATTCGAAATATCCTTATAGTTATCTAAAAGAATTTCTATTCTAAAGCTTCTTTCTAATAATAAAGAGGATAATTTAGCTAGTAACTTTAAAGAAAAAGTAGAAATACCTAAACCTATTAGTAATAATAATAAAATACCTAGAACTATTACTAATAAAAAAGAAGATAATAATAAAGATATGAAGAAAATAACTAAACTACCTAAGAAATATATAACAAATACTACTAATATAATAAGAAAATCTTTATAGATTAGAAATTAAGAAGTTTTATTAGAAATAAATAATTTTAAATATTAACTAGAAATTACTAAATAATAACTCGCAAAACCTAGTTACAAATCTACTATTCTAAAGAAAACCCTAGCTAAATCTACGTTTTCTAAAACAAGTAAAACTACTAAAAAGTATAGAAATCACTTACTCTAAACAAAAACTATTAAAGATTTATAACTAGTCTAAACTATCCCCTATATAATATATTATTCTAGCTTTATCTTCTTATAAAACCCTTATCTTTATACTATTAGTATTAGTAATCGAGATTTAGTTTCTAACTAATATTACTAGTATAAGAATAACTTAAGGATTACTTGTATACTAGTTTCTAACTAAACTTATATAATATTTAAAAGCTATTTAGAAATTCTCTAGATTCCTAATACTAATAACATAAATATTTTAGCCTAAGATTTTTCATTTAAATTTAATTATTCCTAGTTAAAAAGTAAATAAATTAGTAACACGAAGAAACTTATCTATTTCAAGTTATAATCAAAATAATAAAAACACTTTAAAGCTATTTTTATTGAGAATAGAAATATCTCAGATTTTATTACTAGGACTCTTATTATTAAATAACTTTCTCTAGCTTAAGTACCCTAACCTATTCAAGCTTCCTAGTTCATATTACTTATCTAACCTACTTCTAGAAATTATATCCCTAGTATTTCAGTAATAGTAACTAATTCCTTAATTAGCTAATTTTTTATATCTTAAATAGTTCCTGGAAAGTTTAGAATTTATAGTTATAAGTATAATGTTTTATTTTATAGCGTTAAGTAGTTTTAGTATTTAGGATAAGCTTAAGCTCCTATTTCTATTTCTTTTAGAAACTATAATTAGTATTTAATATTTATATACATTAATTTCTATATATCTATTACAATATCTTACCTACTTATTTAAAACTTAGAATTTAAATAATTAATACTTAATTAGATGAAAATTTATCTCAAAAGCTTTATTTAATAGAAATAGTTAGAAGAATTCCGTTATATTTTTATTTTTTATATTACTACTACGGAAACCTTTTATTAAAAATAAAAACTACTCTAAATTACTTATATATATATTTAAGTAAATAGAAAATCGCCTTGCGTAGTTTCTTCTATTATTTTAGCTAGCTTTAAAAATATTACTTATAAATCTATAAAATTAAGAAATACTCTAAATTATTTAAACTTTACTTAAGTTAGATTTTTTATAAATCTATCTACTAGTATTATATTTATAAATATATAAATTACTTTAAAATTACTTTTTAAGTATTTCTAGTAAAACTATATCTATTAAATATCTATATATTAAAATTTAGTAAATAACTATTTACTATTTAAGATTACTAGTCTAATTATCTAGTAGTTATTATAATAAACTTTCTAAATATCCCCTAAATTAAGCTTAATATCTCAAAATAATTTCTTTAATACTATAACTTCTTTTAAGGTATATTCTAAACTAAGAAGTTCTATTTTAATTATTAATATAATTATAATACTCTATTATATAACTTTCTATTAGATTAGTCTTCTAAATAGAAGAATAATATAGCTATAATTTAATCTTTAAGTCTTTTTATAGTTTATAAATAAAGTATTTCTAGTAATTAAAGATATTTAAAGTATTTCGTTAATATTCCTTAAGTTTCTAAACTATAATACTAGGAATCTTATTTTATAGAAATACTAAATTATATAGTTTATAATATATATATATACTCAAAAAAGATTTATGAAATACTTCGAGAATAAAGAATATATAAATAAGATATCTAGTTATACTATAATAGAAATATAAAGAATTAAACTAACTTTTATCTAGTATTTATAAATCTCTTTAAATATAATTTTACTAAGATTTATTATAAAGATTATTACTAGAAATAGTATTATTAGAATTAAGCTATAGTTAAGATTAAAGTATTTAGTAATTTTAGTAATATATATATTAT
>RYZW01000131.1:0-24259 GCA_004367215.1 Colletotrichum trifolii | reverse complement strand
TATTTCTACTAAACTTCTTTAACTTTATATAGTAATCTCTAGTTATTTCGAATATTTAGAAATATATTATATAATATAACTACTACTTAAATCAACTCTACTTATAATTTAAGTAATAAGTCTATAATCTCCCGTATTTTTATCTTTTAAGTAATTAACTCTTTTCTAGTATACTTACTTATTTTAACTACTTCTTTGATATAAGAAAGAAATAACTCGAGATTAATCCTTTATTCTATTACTTATTTCTAATAACTAATTTCTTTATTAATTACTATTACTACTCTTTTAATATTTTATTAAATGTTATGAATTAAAAGGTTTCTCTATTTCTTTACTTATCTTTCGAATATTAATAATACTTAAAAGACTAAATTATAAATTTTATCAAGTAATATAAATAACAAAAGAAAACCTAAACATTCATCTTTAATAATAAAAACCTAGGAGTTACCTATATATATTCTAGGGAAATAAAGTAAATCCTAGGTAATATAATAAAATAAGTAAACTAAATATTACTCTAAGATTCATCTAGAAATAACCTATTAAAAATAGGTTATTATATAATAGAAATAATGTAATTACCTTAATCCTAAAATCTTTACCCCCTAAATATTAAAAACTAAATACTTAAAAATAATCTATCTTAAATATCTTATTGAAAAATACTATATATAAGTATTATTAGATCTTAGTTCTAAGAAAACTATCTTCAAGTATGATTAAGAAAATAGAATACCTAGTAATTCTAAGATAATACTAAAATACTTAAATAAATAATATAATAATTCGAAATAGGTTTATATTTGAAGAAAATAAAGTTATACTTTCTAAGTAACTATCTTATAATAATAGAGTACTTAATTAGGCTAAACCTAAGAATATAATCTAGTCCTATATACTAGATCTTNTAAATAACTATCTTATAATAATAGAATACTTAATTAAACTAAACCTGAAAATATAATTTAATTCTATATACTAAATCTTAATCTTATTGAGAAATAACACTTCTAAGATAATATTAGTATAGAAATCTTTAATATAAGTAATATTATCTAATATTAAATCAAATATATTTTTCCCCTTTAAACTATTAAGAATCTTTTTAATAATTCTCTTATTTTATCTAATTTTAAGAAACTTAACTAAACTATATTAGACTAAATCTATTCTTTTACTAAACTTAAAAACTCTTTTCTTAAAAAAGTCTATTGAATTAGTAATATAGACTACTTTATAACTATTAAAAACTATATTCTTTAAAAGTATATAAACGTTTTAAATAATTAAGAAAACCTATAAGAAAACTTTAAATAATTTTTAAAACAAAATGAAATAAATACTAATATATATTGGGTTAGAGGGATAATTATTACTACTAGACTTACTACTTAAAAAAACTAACTTAGTTTTCAAAGTATTTAAAGAAATTTCTTTAGCTTTAGTAGTATACTTTTTAGTATTTAGTTATCCTTTCTTAGTAGGCTTCTATTATAAAATAAAAAGTTTAGAGTTATGTATCCTACTTATAATACTATTTTAAATAGTAATAGATATTTAAATATTAAAAAACCTAGTATATAAACTAGTAATAGTATACTTCATATATTTATAATCCTCTAGAAAGTATAAGTCATTCTTAAAATGATATAAGTATTTCGTTTTAATTTAACTTATATCTAACTTTCCCGTAAAAATAATTAATATAGCTAGTATTTTACTATAGCTCTTAGTTAAACTTTTATTAATATAATATATAATTATAAGAATCTCTCTATATTTAACTAAAACCCTAATATTAAAATTTAAAACCTTTCTCTTAAAAGTTTTCTAATACTAAATTATAGCTTAACTAGGTAAAATATATTAAATAAATACTTAAAACTATTTTTTAATTATAAGAATTCCCTAGATCTCTAAAATATTATATATAATTACTTAGAAGTAAATAATATATTACTTATTATACTATACTAGACTAGAAATATTCAAATTAGTTTTCTCAAAGGCTTTCTTATATTTAACTCTAATTTATTACTATATAATTTAATTATTCTAAGTATATTAATATTTTAGAATATTTAAGAAAAATTAAAAATATATATTATTCTGATCAAGAAACTCTATTTAAATAAATATTAGAAAGTTATTATTAATAGTAGTATTAATTTATATCTAAATTATATTATAATGTTTCTCTATTTGTTTATAATTAAATTCCTAAACTATTTGAAACTTAAAATCTACTAAATAGTAATCAAGAATTTCTAAAATAATAGAAGTATAAAAGATAGTATTTTTTAGTTTTTTCTTAAGTAGTATACTCCTAATTAAATTATTTATTAAATTTAAATAATATGAGTATTTTTGAGATATCAAAAATATGTTTAATATTTAGATTAATATATTACTAGATATCTTAGCTAGTTATATAGAAATATAGTATAATATACTAATAGTTAAAATTAGAATTATTAGATAGTTTTACTATTATATTGAGGTTTTAGCTAAGTTATTTATTAAATTTAAGTAGTTTAAGTATTTTTAAAATATTAAAAATAGGTTTAATATCTAGATTAATATATTACTAGATATCTTAGCTAGTTATATAGAAATATAGTATAATATACTAATAGTTAAAATTAGAGTTATTAGATAGTTTTACTATTATATTAAAACTACTAGTAGTTAAATATACTATTTTCGAGGAATAAATTAAAAAACTAATAAAATAGATTAAAAAGACTTTCTTATAATTATTAATTATAAGTAGTTTAGAGATAATTAAATATAGCTAGGTTTATAATTATAATAAGTAAATAATATAGTACATAGTTCAAAAGTAAATGATTAAAAGAAATATTTTCTTCTAACTAGAATAACATATTCAAATACGTATAAATAGAATAGTTATACTTTATATAAACTACCTGAGTCGCATAGTAGTTAGTAGAGTTATATAGTAGCCTTAGTGCCATACCATACGTATTCTTATACTTTATATATAGTATAAAAGAGATTATACTTAATATTTCAATAACTACTTTATATTCTTAATTTCTATTTATAAGTCTTATTATATAGTAGTATAATAGGTTATTTAAAGTATTAAGAATATTTTATTATATTGAAAGTATCTTAAACTATTTATAAAGTACTTATAGAATAGTAATTAATTATTATAATAATACTTTAGAAAGCTTCTATTTTATTAAGGGGTATTTAAGTAATAGTAAGAATAAATATATAAGAAATGAGCTAATAGAGACATTTTAAGTATTTAAAATAATTATTAAGTCATAAAGAAAAGAGATTACTTTATATCAATAATAATAATTTGGTCTATTGAGTTAATATATAAAATTTAAACCTGTTAAGAATTATAACCATTATACTACTAGTATTTTAAGAAAGAATAGTTCTATTACCAAATACTATTTATTTTAGATCTATAATTGATTATAGACTTTCTCATACTACTAATCTAATTACATATTATAATAAGAAAAACGCTAGTATTTATTAAGAAAATACTACAAAGTCTAAAATTAAGAAGAATATTAATTAAACATACTTAAAAATTACTATTTTTCAAGCAACTTAAATTACATTATATATTTAAAGTAAATTGCCTATACGCCTTTGATCTATACGTTCATAACAAAGAGCTAGATTAATAAAGTAAATAATTTATGCGTTAATAATTGATTAAAAAATAATATTTTAACTATGTTAATGATATTACTTATTTATATTAAAATAGAGATTAGGAGAAAATAATAACTTACTTTCTACTATAACTATTAGTAGATATATTACCCTCTAAAGCATAACTTCAACCCTCCTACCCCTTACTAATTACTATAGCTAGCCCCTAATTAATCCAAAACTAAATCTCTTATAGTTATAATAACTAGTATACCTACTCTGTATTAAGCCTTTTAATAACAAACAACTAATAATACCTTCTATAACAACCTTAAACAGTTATACTTTTATATTCTTATACTTCTATAACGATTAATATATAATTTAAATATCTTAAGATATTTAATTGCTACTTACTATACATACCTTATTTAAATATATATTATAACTACGATATCTATAACTTTCATATCCCCTAAACTAAATTTTACCTATTCCTAAAATAAAGTTTTGTATTTCTAACAGGAAAATTCTCTACTACTAATATAAGCTAACTTATAATCTCTATATAAGAATAATAAGACTTAGCTTACTCTTATTACCAAGTAATCTTAATATATTAATTAAAAATGACTAATATATTAATAATACTTATATAAATATAGTGATTTCTAATATAAGTAGATAATTTCTAAAACCTCTATAAGTTAATTATTATAGTATTCTAAATTATCTAGTAACTAGTATGATAGTAGAATATTAATACTGAAATATTATTAAATTAATACTTAGTTTCTGATGTTACTAACTAAATATAATAACTTATAAGATAGCTAGATAATCCTTTTTGAAATATCTATAGACTACCTATTAATTATAATTCTTAGAGTAACTTGATTAAAACTTAGTTTAATATATTAATAACCTTAATTATAATAGTTTCCACTAGATATTCCCAAATTTATCTCGTAATTATTCTTTTATAAGTCACTATATAGGTTTCGAGGAAACATTTAATTCCATTATAAAAATTACAAAAAAGTAATGAATTATAGAATATTTAGTTTTTATATTTTAAAATAAGTGTTCCTTTTTATTCTATTTTCAAAAAATTCAACGAATTCTTAATCCTATAATTTCATAGTTACTTTTAACTATATACGTTAAACCTTAATCTTAATAAAATGTTCTCTAACTATTACTATAAGATTTTCTATTATTATAAGATTAAATATTAGAACTAGAAATATAATTATCTATAATAATAAGTAATTTGATTACTATTTTAACCAATTATAAACTAGTATTAGTATCAATACTATTTTTAAGTAAGGTTTATAGTTAAATCTATTTATAGGGTAAAAAGCTTAGATACTATTCTAAGTATTTAGTAGTTATTTTAAAGATCTCTGATCTATTCAAAGTTATATACTCCTCTAGAACTTTTGAAAAGTAGTTGTACCTAGTTATCAGCTGTTACTTTATTTACTTACTAGATACTACTAGTTCTGAGGAACTATGGAAACTATAGAGGAAACTTTAGGTAGTAAAATATAGTTAGTTAATATAATAGGTAATAAATAGGGAAAATATAAGCTTATCTATTATAGTTACTTTTTAAGGATTATAATTATATAATACTAGATACTAGCTAGCTAGTAGTACTTATTACTAGCTATTAATAATTACTAGNTCTTATTAGTAAATAATCTTAATATATTAAGTATAGCTAATTTATAAATAATACTTATATAGATATAGATATTTCTAGTATAGCTAGATAGTTTTTAAAATTCTTATAATTATAGTATTATAATATTTTAAAATATCTAGTGATTAGTATTATAGTAAAATATTACTTAATTAATATTTAGCTTTTAATATTATTAGTTTAGTATAGTAGCTTATAAGATAACTAGATAACCTTCTTATAAATATTAATAAATTAAATTTAAATTGTAATATTTAATATAATTTTATTCAAGTTTAGTTTAATATATTAATAGTTCTGATTATGATAGTCATAGTTAAATATTTCTATTTTTATTATATATTTTTTTATAAGTAATTATATAGATTTTAAGGAAATTTTAGTTTTATAATAAAAGTATAGAAGAATAATAAATTATAGAATATTTAGTTTTTATATTTTAAAATATTCCTGCTGCGAAGAGCTAGGCCTAGGCTATGATTCAGCCGTAAGGAGTATAAATACTGTTTATTTAGAACTAAGGAGTAAAAGAGAGGTTCTCGCGAAAAACGTGAAAAGTCTACTTAAAAGTAGTACTAGGAACCTACTAGTAGTTTACTAGTACTTAACTTTTTAGGTATAGTTATCGGGACTCGGGTAGAGCTAGAGTTAACTAGCTAGGTATAGCTTATAATACTTACTTAATATAGTAGTTTAATATTTAGTTAGCTTTTACTATTTATAGTAAGAGTAGTAGGTTCGAATTTTATAGTAGGTAAGTGTAACTAGTAGGTATATATATACTTTCCGATTATGTAAACTATATAGTAATTACTACTAGTTATTAGCGCCTACTAATAGTTATTAATAACTAGTAACTATTAATAGCTAGTAATAGGTATTACTAGCTAGCTAGTATTAGTATTATGTGATTATAATCTTATAATAAATAACTATAATAGATATAGGTTAAGTGGTTGTATTAAAGGTTTCTGATCTATTAAAGTTATATACTTCTCCGGGACTTTTTAAAGGTAGTTGTACCTAGTTATCGGCTCTTGTTTTATTTACCCTATAGATACTACTAGTGCTAAGGAACTATNATCTATTTAAAGTCATATACCTCTCCGGGACTTTTTAAAGGTAGTTGTACCTAGTTATCGGCTCTTGTTTTATTTACCCTATAGATACTACTAGTGCTAAGGAACTATTTAAATGGAGAAAATTTCAGGTAGCAAACGTGGTTAGTTAGTATAATAGCTGATAAATAGAAAGTACATATATGCCTATATCCGTTGTAGTTACTCTTTAAAGATCGTAGTTATGTAATACTAGATACTAGCTAGCTAGTAGTACCTATTACTAGCTATTAGATAGTTGCTAGTTGTTCTGATAGTTGTTAGTAAATACTAATAACTAGTAGTGGTTACTATATAGTTTATACAATCGGCAGGTATATATACGTATATACCTACTAGTCATACTTGCCTACTACAGGATTCGAACCTACTATTCTTACTATAATAGTAAGAGCTAGCTAGATGTTAAACTACTATGTTAAGCGGGGAATAATAGATATAGGTATATATATATTTTCTATTCATTAGCTATTATCTTAACTAACTATATTATTACTATTTAAGGTTTCTTCTATTTAAATAGTTCTTTAAACTTAGTATTATCTAGAGAATATATAAAATAAAAGCTAACTATTAAGTATAGCTTTTTTTATAAGATTCCCGAGAAGTATATAATTTAAATAGTAAAAAGACTTTTAATATAACTAAAATATAATATTTTAAAATATATATTTTATTTTATTATATTATTAAGAAATTAAAAGAAATTTTAATTTTATAATTTTAATAGTTATTTTTAGTTATATATATTAAATTCTAATTTTAATAAAGTTTTTTCTAATTATTACTATAAAGTTTTCTATTAATATAGGTTTAAATATTAAAGTTAAAAGTATAATTATCTATAATAATAAGTAATTATATTATTATTTTAACTAATTATAGGTTAATAGTAGTATAGATATTATTATTAAGTAAAATGTATAGTTAGATCTATATTAAAAATAAAGAGTTTAGATATTATTCTATTTATAAAGTAAAAATAATTAAATTATTATTATTACCATATTATATAGCTATATAAATAATTATATAAAATTCTATATTTATAATATAATAATTAATAAATAACTATTATAGTATTAAGTTATAATTAGAAATAAGTATTACTAGTAAAGTATAGAGATATATAGATATATATACTACTATATATAGTTATATATTTCTATATATATTTAGTATATAGTATATAGTATAGTAATACTAATATATATTTATTTAAAACTAATATTATTTTAAATCTAAAATATTATTTATTTGTTTTTATATTTATTACTTTTAAGAACTTTTTTTTATTTTCTATCTATTTCTTCTACTATATTTCTTATTTTAATCTTTGATTTATAATCTTAATCTCTATTATAACTAGCCTATCCCTTCGTATTTATTTAGTTTTAGACTCCCTATTTTTTCTATCTTACTCCTTGTTTTACTTATAATCCTTTACTTATTACTCTTTATAAGTAAGCTAGCTATTATAATTAGAGTTTGGGACTAAGTAGCTTATTTATATAAATTATAACGAAATACTAGAGAAATACTATAGTTCTAATTCTATAGGGATAGAAAGGGTATACTAGAAGATAAGATATTTTTACTATATTGAAAATAGTTTTCTATAGTATTATTTAAAGAACTAAATCTAAAGTTACCTTTATTATTTCTTTAAAGGTTACTTAGTTAACTACTAATAGATAGTTCTCGTGTCTATTATTAGCTTTTTATATAATCTATATTACTATTTTATACTATTAAAATACGATCTTTCTACTTCTTCTCTATAATAATTATTAATTATATAAATTTAAAATAGTAAGTAAACTTATTTTATTATTATATATTTAGTTATATTTAGTTTATAATTCCTATATTTTAGTATAATATTGAGATATACTTAGAGCGAGTTATATAATCGTAATAGATTAGATTTTAATTTTAATTATGTATACTAGGAAGTTTAGTAAATATACTATAATATAGAGTATTTAAATAAACCTATTAATAATTATAAAGAGTAGAAAGTATTAGCTAGTCTATATATAGGATACTGAGTATAGGATCTTAACTATATTAGTATTACTTAGGAGTAGGAGCTAGTTTTCTATAGGTATTATTAAAGCTAGTTAGTAGAATCCTGTTATAATATACTTTTCTTGTTTATACTTTACTTATATAGTATATTAGGGGTATTTGCTTAAAATTATACTTATTAATCTCACTATTTAAGAGGATAGAATATACATACTTCTTAAAAATATATGAAATATTTAAGAAATGTTTACTAAATATTTTATAGCTAATTAGAAGATATACTTATAAGTAATTATGTTATATAGTTTTTTATAATTCCTTATATTTTAATATTTTAGTAATATTATGAAGTGATTATATATTAAGTTTGTCCTATAGGGGTAGTTTTCCCTGAGAATTACTTTAATTCCCTTTTTAAAATATACTTAGTATAGATATAAATATTTTTAGATTTATTAAAACTAAGTTTCTTATAAATTAAACTTCTTATAAAAGTACTTATTAAAATTCTTAATAATAGGACTAGTTTAGTTAGAAGTTACTCTAAAGAAGCTAGTTTTATATATGTATTTCTATTTAATATAAACCTAATACTCATATTCTAGGATTATAAATATAGTTCAAAATATATAGTAATATATCTTAATTATTTCTATGTTTATATATATATGAGTTAAAGGTAATACTGAGTCTATTAGTAAACTTATTAACAAATATTTCTAAGTTATTTCTTAAACGTTTTAGCTTTAATTAAGAAGTAGTATAAGTTATATATATTAAGAATAATATATCTTTCTCGCTATTTTAGCTATACTAGCTTTAGATAATTTTGCAATAGCTGGCCCCTTTTATATATTTATAATTAGTATTAATTTAGAATAACTATATATCTTTCAATTTTTATTATTATATTTATTCTTGAAAGAAGTAGATTACTAAATAATTAGCATTAGATTAGTATAAGTGTTGGATATATTAAAATTACTTTTATTAAGGATACTACTATTTAGAGTAAAGTAAAGTAAAGATTTATATATATGTTTTTATTAGTTTCTTATTTCTATTATAAAGAGAGGGCTATTATTTAATTTCTCGTAGGGAATATAATAATTTACTATTTATAGATAATGTATTATAGGAAATCTGTCTTTGTAAAGCTCTAGTAGATATTTATAACTAAATAACTATTGAATTTAGTAATAAACTTTTGTAATTAAGGGGATTGAAGGAATAAATTAAGAGTTATATTAAATTTATTGATTTTTTAAAGTATTTGAAAGATATTTTATATAACTAATTTAGGTATTATATCTAGGGGAAGAGGAGGGTATATATATATTCTATAAGATATAATAATCATATATAGAGTTAATTAGAGATTTTTTAGGATAAAGAATTAGTATCTAACTATATATTTTATTTATTCAAGAAGTATTAGTTTACTAAAATAAATTTTATTTATTATTTATATATTAGTACTATTCAGATAATAAATAGAAGGAGTTTTATATTATATATAGGATGTTATTGGTAGTTAGATATAAATATATAATAGGTTTATTGTTATGTTTGTACTAGAAAGTAATCCGTTTTTTCTATTATAGTTTTTATATATTCTATATAGTATTTCTATTCTACTAGAATAGGGTAGAAGTAGTATTACAATTTTTCTTATAATAGATATAAGTTTTAGTATATAATTATTTATTATTAGATATTAGTAATATTCTAGAGAGTTAATTATAAGTAAAAGTTCTTAATCTATATTATAAGAGATAATTTATACTATAGTTTATTTTTTATAGTTAAGGTATATATGATTTGTATTATATTATATATATAATATTCTTCTTGAATTTCTTATATATTATATATATTATTTTTAAAATAATAGTATATTAGTAGGAAATAGTTTTCAAATGTTTAGGAAATGTTTTTAATTTTAATATACTTATATAAGAACCTTTTTCTTTACTTCTTATTATTATATACTTTCTTTAAGTTAGTTATAATAAGTTATAAGTTTATATAATATATTCGTATAAGAGAATATATTATATAGTATATATAGGTATATTTTACTTGCCTAGTATATCTAGAAGTAGCGAGTTGCTAGAATATTTCTAAAGATTATATTTGTTGATAGAAAGTTAATATTACCTTGTTTAGTGTTATATTATATTTATTATCTTATTAGTTTATATTCTAGTATATTTATATTTTAGGAATTATATTGTATTTTAAGGTTTTTTGATTTGTTTAGTAATAAGAACTTTTATTAGTATTATAAGTATAACTCTTTTTTTCATTTATAAGAGGGAATTCTAGGATTTTAATAGAGTATTATAATTATTATATAGTAATAATACTATAGTTTATATAGGTTTTACTATAGATATTCCTAGTATTAGAGATTAAGATATAATTAGTAATATTATATTTTAGGACTTAAAAAGTATAAAGTAATATATATTAGAATATAAAATATAGTATAATATATTTATTTAATGGATTTTTTTTATATAAGAAATCTATTTTTCAAAATATAGGATATAAAGTAAATACTAAATTATATAATAACTTTTTATTTTTTATTAATATATTGAATTCGTTATTCTATATAACTAGATATTATAAAATAATATTATCTTAAATAATAATTATAGTATAGGAAATATATTCAGTTAAATTATTTATAGTAATTATTAGTATTATAGATATATTTACTAATTAATTAGTAAATATTTTAGAACTAATTTATATTTAATTTAATACTATTACTATTTAGTTAACTTTTTATTTATATCGAAGTTATACTACTAATTAAGTAGTAAGTACTAGTTAGTAGGAAAAGTTTTATAAGTTCTTATTAGTTAGGAAAATAACTAGATCTATTACTACCTTAATACAGGCTATTATACACAGGACTCTTAGCTCAACATGGGGGGGTTATTATCAGGTTATCCGATTACTCATAGGCGATTACGTAGGGTTGCAGGGGATATATTCTGGTGGGCTAACTGTATACTTACTTTACTGTATAGGGGGACTTGTGTCGCATTGTTGCATGTTGGTAAGACGAATCTTGCCGTAAGGTACCTAAGGTAACTCGTTACCTTGGCATGCAGGCATATAGGGCCAGGTGCTAAGTAACTTAAGGATAGGAGGTGCCTATAGAAGGTACCTTAGGTAAGGTATCTAGTATCTACAGCGGTCGCTAACTTCCAGGTTTGTTAGTCATGAAGTCCTCTATTAGGAGCCGGGGCGAACTCTCTACCCAACCAATCAAAGCCTGTGGCATATCGGGTACTTAAGAGCCGGGTACCTGGAGAGAGAGAAGTTTTATCTTCTCCGAGACTCCGAGTTCGTACCTATCTCCATGACTTAATGCATGATCATTGAATCCCTCTGATTGGCTGCACACAAGTGTCAGTACCGAGATCGCCTCTGCTCCTCCGTCCTAGACTCCTAGGCCCCGCTGGCCACCCCAGATCGAAGGTTCATATCTGCATCCCATTCCCTCAACTCTCCCGTCTCCTTTGCCATCAACAACCCCGCCTCGTCCCTCTCACCAAGCTGCGGCCATCAATACCCGACCTCGTATTGCTCCGCAGTCTAAAACATCGCGACCGGTGTCACAAATCAGCAAACGCCGAAAGCATTCGAAAGCATTTCGCAGTGCCAAATTGAGCGGCAGACGAACGTTCGACCAGACACGCTCCTCCACGGACGAAGAACGATAACCGCTTTTACTACCGTCGTCGACATGTTCTCCAGATCAATTGGTATCGCCTCCCGGCGAATCCTGTCCACGTCGATCCGTCCCGCTGCACTCTCCACGCGTCACATATCCCCAAACATCGCAGCTGGCGCAACCAGAGCATACCACGAGAAAGTCCTTGACCAGTGAGTTGGTCTGCACTTTTTTTAAGGCACGCCACAGGCAGCTAACAGTGATGCTCAGCTACTCCCGTCCGCGGAATGTTGGCTCTATGCCCAAGGGTGATCAGGACGTTGGGCAGGGTCTTGTCGGCGCCCCTGCCTGCGGCGATGTGATGAAGTCAGTGCTTGCCCTTGGCCTAAGCGACCCCCATTGTTGCCCATGCAATGGTCAAAAAGCTCAACGGGTGTCCGGTTCCGCGATTACAAAATCACACGGCTACTCATCCCATTTGGGCATCGGCTGACGACAATGAAACAGACTTAACATTCGGGTTGATCCCAAGACCAACACCATTTCGGACGTCAAATTCAAAACTTTCGGCTGTGGCTCTGCTATCGCATCCTCTAGCTACCTCACAGAACTTGTCCGTGGCATGACGTAAGTTTGGCCATTGTGCGAGCATTCTCCAACGAAGACTGACACTCTTTTACAGACTGGAACAGGCCAGCCGCGTCAAGAATACCGAGATCGCTCAAGAGCTCAAGCTTCCTCCTGTCAAGGTTCGTGTGTTTAGCATGCTCGCGGCAACAGCAAATACTGACTACTTTGATACAGCTTCACTGCAGTATGCTTGCTGAGGACGCCATTAAGGCAGCTATATCGGATTATTACACTAAGAATCCAAATGCCAAGCCTACAAGCTTGGCTGGTACTGAGATTAAGACGGAGGCATCTGCTACATCTATATAGTTTAAGGATTAAGATTAGAAGAATAAATATATTCTTAGTTTAACTTCTTGCTATATACTAACTTTTAAATAATATCAAGAATTCTAATTTATTAAAATATTTTAAGGATTTTTATAATTCTTATTATAATACATATATTCAAAGCTATTATGTAATATATTATGAAAAATATTAAATTTAAATAATTTGAAACTTAATATTCTTCTATTTCACAAATAATATTTTATTAAATATAATATTCATGAATATATATAATTTTATAAAAAAGTTCTTAACTCTATGATTTTAGTAGTTACTTTTTGCTATAAATATCAAGTCTTAGCTTTAATAAAGCTTTCCCTATATAGATTATTACTATAAGGTCTTCTATTATTATAGAATTAAATATTGGAACTGGAAGTATAATTATCTATAATAATAGGTAGTTTTATTACTATTTTAACTACTTATAACCTAGTATTAATATAAATACTATTATAAAATAAAAGCTATAGTTAAATCTATACATAAGGTAAAAGGCTTAGATACTATTCTAGGTATAGAGTCAAAAAACTAAGTATATGGTTTTATAAGTAAAATTTAGTTATATATATATATATATATACTAGCTGTTATTTAGAAGAAAGTAGAATATTATTTATTTTAATTATTAAATTATATAAATTAAGAAATTGAATTTAATGAAAATAGTAAATAGAAGAATGGAAATTAATAATTATATATATTATATGCAAAGAAATTATAAATATAAAGACTAATATATATACTTAAAATACTAAACTTTACTTTAATTTAAATTTTCTTTTCATATTCTTTAAATATTTTATTTCTATCTTATAGTCTAGGAAATCTTTCTTTAAAATATTAACTATAGTTTCTATTTAATATGTCAATTATATCTTCCAGAATAGCTGAGGCGTAAATACTCTTGCTATCTTTATCGGTTATCGGCATGTCGCAATTTTTTTCCCTCTCCATTTCCCTTTCATTCAGCCTCCGCTATCCTGAGCGGAAAAGCCTTCAGTGCCTATCCTCCTGGATTTTCCACCCACACACCTTGTCGCAATGCCCGCCACTAAGCACTCCCTCGCTGAAAGCGATGTCGACAACCAAGTTCATGCCGAGACGTCACGGCCTGTCAAGAAGCAGAAGCTGAAAGACTTCCCTGCCCGCGAGGACGCTGACGATGATGAATCCGCTGAGCTGAAGAAGCAGAGAAAGAAGGAGAAGAAGGATCGGAAGAAGGAGAAGAATGACAAGAAAGTCAGCAAGGAGAGGGGCGACAAAGACAATGTCGCTCCCATAGATGGCAAGACGGATCTCGGAGATGACGACAAGGTTGAACGTAAGAGACAAAAGAAGGAGAAAAAGAACAAGAGGAAGACGGAAGAGGCCCTCGAAAGCAAGTCAACTCCCGAGAAGGATGCGGCGACCGCCACAGAAAGTGGTCATTATCAGCAATCTGCAGCCCTAGCCGCCCTTCCCCAAGCCGACATCGACGCCTTCATGTCAGCGGAGGCCATCACGGTCACCGACCCGACTGACAAGGCTGCCCACTTGCGGCCTATCCTGCAGTTCTCCTATCTGCCGGAGACCAATCTCGTCAAGCAGAGCCCATTTTCAAAGTACAAGAATCCCACTCCGATCCAGGCCGCCTCCTGGCCTTTCACCCTTGCTCGTCGCGATGTCATCGGAGTCGCGGAAACCGGTTCAGGCAAAACCATGGCCTTCGCACTGCCCCTTGTCGAGGCCATCTCCCACATCAAGAAGCGTGGCATCAAAGCTGCCGTCATTTCACCAACTCGCGAGCTAGCCATGCAGACACAGGAGCAGTTGGAGCATGTTGCAACCCTCGTCGGTCTCAAGTGCGTCTGCATCTACGGTGGCGCCTCCAAGGACGATCAGCGCGCCCTCCTTAAGCGTGGTGCCGACATCATCGTTGCTACCCCGGGCCGCCTCAAGGACTTCATGGCGGACAGCACCATCGAGCTCAACCAGACACGCTTCGCCGTGCTGGACGAGGCTGACCGCATGCTCGACAAGGGTTTTGAGGAGGACATCAAGG
This sequence comes from Colletotrichum trifolii, assembly GCA_004367215.1. Lineage (NCBI taxonomy): Eukaryota > Fungi > Ascomycota > Sordariomycetes > Glomerellales > Glomerellaceae > Colletotrichum > Colletotrichum trifolii. The sequence goes on along the minus strand of RYZW01000131.1, from coordinate 9,047 downwards.
CCATCCTCGGCAGCATGCCTCCTCGCGAGGAGCGCCAGACGGTCATGTTCACCGCTACTTGGCCCGCATCGGTCCGCAAACCAGCCGAGTCTTTCATGGTTGACCCCGTAAAGATCACGATCGGCTCCAGCGGCAAGGAGACAGCTAGCGGCTCTGTTGAATTGCAGGCCAATACACGTATAGCCCAAAGCGTCGAGGTTGTGGACCCTAGAGCCAAAGAGCAGAGGCTTCTCCAGCTGCTGAAACAGCACCAGCAGGGCAGCAAGAAGAATGATCGAATCCTCGTCTTTTGTCTGTACAAAAAGGAGGCTACGCGAGTCGAGAACTTTCTGCAGCAGCGTGGCATTCGCGTCTGCGGTATTCACGGCGATCTTCGCCAGGAACAGCGCACGCGTAGTCTGGAGGCTTTCAAGTCAGGAACTACCCCGGTGCTTGTCGCCACCGACGTCGCAGCCCGGGGCCTAGACATTCCCGAGGTAAAGCTGGTCATCAACGTTACCGTAGGTCTTGCGCATACCATCCTCGCGAACTCGAGCTGATTGCCACTGTCAGTTTCCCCTGACCATCGAGGACTACGTCCACCGCATTGGGCGAACGGGTCGCGCTGGCAAGACGGGTGAGGCCATCACCCTCTTCACTCAACAAGATAAGGCACACTCTGGATCGTAAGTGCCGACGTACTACTTCTCCTCTTCGGAGATCGCCCTCGGAGCATGAATCTCACCCATTATCTAGGTTGATCAATATTCTCAAGGGTGCGAACCAGCCTGTCCCGGATGAGCTCTTCAAGTTTGGCACCACAGTCAAGAAGAAGGCGCACGACACCTACGGCGCTTTCTTCAAAGACGTCGACATGACAAAGAAGGCAACCAAGATAGTGTTTGATGATTAGACTTGTATAACTACCTCGGCAAACGCCAGTGACGAGGTCCCGGTAATGGTACTGGGCTCACATAGCGGCCTTGGGACCTTGAACAGAGCGGTAGCATTGCAAAAGGACCCTTCGTTCTGCCAAGAGTCTGCCATCATGTCAGGGGATTTTAGGGGAAAGATATCAAAACATGTTGGTTGAGGCGGGTGACTTACATGATCAGAAGGACCGGGACGGCAGACAAAAGAACGGTTATGGACCGCATTAGGGGCGTAGAGGCTTCTGAGGTACGACTATTGTCCATCAATCTGGACATGAGGTATGGCGCCGATAGACACACTATAGATGTTGCCGGGTTTGGCCGCAATGAGAAGAGTTCGAAAGGGGTCTCGAGACTCTCAAAGTAAGACGTGATAAAGAGGCTGCTCCAGACGATACGGCAAATCATGTTTATGCAGTTGGCAAAGACAAGGCCCGAGGCACCGAGATTCATGAGACGCATGAAAACGTAGGCGGCGGTTCCAAAAGCGACTGAAAAGCCACCCATCCACGCCGACTGCCGGTGAACCTGGGGCTCTGTTGCCACAGAAGCCACGAACGCCTCAGTCACGCCATTGAGGGCGAGCAGTGGGATATAATAGCAGTAAACAGCAAGAACGTCGCCGGCGCCGGCGCTCGCCCATCGTCTGCCAGCGACAAGGGACAGAAGCGGGGAGGCCAGTGCGGGACCAACACTGACAATGACTGCCGAAAGGAGCACGTAAACCTTGAGCATCGCATGAAGATGTTCGCTCGCGGTACTGGCGGTGGCCTTGGTTGGTTTGCTGGTGTTGGCATCCTGCGTCGATAGAATGCGGCTAAAGTAGCTACGACTGCTCTCCTCGACTGGCTGAAAGACCAGACGTGCAAGCAAGCCTCCGTAGTTGTTGGCGAGGGCGTAGACACCCTGAGACTGAGGTGTGGAGAAGATGGAAACGAGGAAGGTGTCTCCCTGAGTGAGCACGTGTTTGACGACGCTCTGGACGGCCAGGCTTGATGCGAGACGGAGCGTCGGCCGGTAGAAGTAGGAGACAACGTAATCCCGGGACGATAATAGAGGCATTGGGAGGAGTGAGAAACCATCTGTATTCGATAGGCTCAGGCCAGACCAGAGGTAAACAACCAGCAGACTGGCGCCGTAGCAGATCTGTCCCACGGCAAAGGGAAGCACGCCTGCGTCGAAGCCGGCAGCAGAGGCCCACGCAGCAGTGGCGAATGTGACGATGCAGCGCAAGAAGGTGGAGATGGATTCTGCCGTTGCGCGAGTTCCAAATTGAAGGCGCGTCTGCATGAGCACGAAGCAGGGCTCGGATAGCAGTTCCAGAAAGGCAGCAAGGGCGTAGAGGCGGAGAGCGACGAGGAAGTAGGGGGTATTTCGCGTCACATGGTCGGCAGATGATAGGTAGATCCAGCCTAGGCCAATCGTGACACAGGATCCCAAAAGAATGGCGAGGTACCCGAGATTAACGACGGCTTGGCCCTGGCTGCGAAGCCGATCCCTGAGGTCGTCATGGCGTTTGGCCGAGACGGCGTTGATTTCTTGGCGTTGGACAGCGACACGCAGACTTTCGCGGGCGAAGAAAAGAATGGACAGGTAATAAACCTCAAGCTGGGTAGCCACCCCGAGCAACTGAGCAGTCAGGAAACGAAGGAGTAGCTGGTTGGCAACGAATGTGACGGCGCGAGAGCCGATCTGGAGGATGATGAGGAGGGAGGCACCGCGAACGACGGTTTGGCCAGCACCAGCGGCAGCGGTGACTGTCTCGGAGGTCGACATTAGTTGCCTGGACGCAAAGCTACGAGACTGATGAGTGCTGCTGGATCTGACCTCGCGTGGTGCGTGGGAACTGCCGTCGCTACGTGAGAGAATGTAGGGTATATGTCATGGGAAAGCTGGGCTGAGAGAGTTGATGATGTTGTTGGGTGGACACAAATTCATCTGGTAAGGTGATTAGTAGGTACGTTGGCTACATCTTCGGCCCGGGTTTGCACGGCACACCCGACTGGACCTCACCTAACTAGGTCCTATGGACCTACCTTAGGTCGAGGGACCCGACCCGAATGATGCGGAGTTTCTGTGCCTCCGGACGGGTCTGTCTCAGGCCCCGCGCAACTGAACTCCAGTGCAGCAGAGCCGAAAATACCTAAGGTAGGAAGCAGTGGATGGATGGATACCTATATACCTACGTGCCTACCTTAAGAAGTAGGGAGTGCCTATCTTAGGTAGTCTGAAAATGGTTATGAATGCGTATGATTTCTTCTAAGTAATATTACCCTACGGGCTATACTAATATAGTAATAGTTCTTCTATATATATAAGGGAGTTTCTCCTAATTAAGTAAGTTTAGTTATCCTTATCTTCTATAGATTACTTAAGACTAGAATTAACTAATTTAGTTATCTTAGAAAATACAAAGATTTGTCTATTTTTTATTATAACTTATAATTTCCTCTTATTTTCTTATTAATAACTTTCCTAATTTTTCTAGTTCTATATTTATTATTCTTAGGTATTCCTAGTATTAATTCTATTTATATATTTATTTTTCTTATTTATATATTAATCTTATTATTTAAAATATTTAGTTTAAGATAGTTTAAAGTTTACTAATAAATCTTTTAAATTAGGGCTAATACGTTTTTAGATATAATATATAAATCTTCCTAGTTTTATTCTTATTATCTTTTTATTAACCTTGGATAAAATATATTACTTCTATAGTAATACTAATAATTTAGTTTAAAGTATTTTTAATAATTTTAGATTTTAACTTATTCTTTCTATCTTTATTTTTACTTTTATAAATTAACTTACCTAATTAGAAATCTTTTAGCTAGATAATTAATTCTACAATTAGTTCTATTATTTCGATATATATATATTATAGTTAGCTTTTTATTTCTTTATATATATTAGTATAATTAATAATAACTATTTCTAATTCAATTCTAGTTAAACTAATCTCTTATCCTAGTATTATAAATCTAGTATCCTTTTTAAGGTTTTTAGGGAAATTAAATATCAGGTTAAATCTATTAACTCTTATATCTAATTTTAAAGTATTATAACTTATTATAGTTATATCTAGAAATATTGTAATATTTTATATATTTTAAGTTAATAGTTTATATCTAGTTAAGAACTTTCTTATACTATATTATTTACTTCTAAATATTAACTATTTATACCTATTTTCTTGTTAAATCTAATAAGATTGTAATAGTTTATTTAAAAATCCCTATTAACTAAATATATATAATAGGATTATAGATTACTTAAATTCTATAATATTCGACTAAAATATAGAATTTTATTTTATTAAAATAAAATCTATTATTAAAATAGATTATTTCTAGTTATTTAAAATAGAGTAATTATATAAGTTCCTGAGTACTATAAATGAAGTTAGTATTAAGTTAGCTAAATACTTATAAAGTAATATTTTTTATAAAGTAATCTATTCCCATTAATATATATTTCAACTTATCTTTAATTATTAATTTAATTTTACTTGTAAAGTTAATAGCTAGTATTAACTAGGATATAAGTATTATAACTTTCTAGGAATTACTATAATTTAGTTAAAGTCTATATAATTAATATATTCTATAGGATCTTAAGTATTCTATAATATCTTATATTCTTAATAGCTAGTAGAATCTTCTTCTTAGAATAGTTATTATTATAAATTTTCTAAAATATCCTCTTTTATTATAAGCTTTCTATAGGATTTCTAGTATATTCTTATAGCTAATATATATTACTAGATTATTATTCTTTTTAGTATATTCTAGTTAGAAATTATATATAAAAAAATACATTTTCTAACTAGTATTTAATAATTTCTTATCTATTCTTTAATAGTATGTTTTCCCTTAATAAATACTAATATAATATTACTATAGTAGTCTAATAATCCTTATTTTAATAATAGCTTTTATTTTAAAACTTCTTAATTTTCTTTATAAATTTCAATTTTCTAGAAAAGTAGAATTAGCTAGGAGTAGTTTTACTAAATAATAAATTAAGCTTTATTCTTATTATTTTCTAGGTTTATTTTTAGTAATTCTAGTATATCTTCTTTGTTTTCTTTTCTATTATAATACCTTTCATCTATATCTTACTAACCTAATCTAAACTAACTTTTAGTAGTAAGGATTAGTTAATAATTATGAACCTTAGTTTTGAAAATAAGTTTCTTTTTAATATCTTATAGCTTATCTTATAGATATAAGTATAACTTACTCAATTTATCTACTACTCAAATAACTTTACTTATATTCAGCCTATAAATATATAAGATATCGCTTTTAATAAACTTCTTAATCTATTTTACTACTTTACTATATACTATATTATAAATATTCATAGTTTAAGTAATACTTTAGTAATTAGTATATATAATAATCAAATATAAGCTAGTATTAACTAGCTATTATACTTCTTCTAAAACTTATATAATTATAAATGTTTCTTTTTCTAGTATTAAATATTTCTTTTTTTAGTCTAATAATTAAAAAGATATCTATATAACTAATAAAACTTTTTTAAGGTTTATATTAATAATAGTTATATTAGTTGGAATATTATTAGAAAATCATATTAGTATAATACTTGTTATATAAATACTTATATTAATTACTAAATGGAATTAAATAGTTAAGCTAGCTTTATAAATCATATTATTCTATACTATATTATATAGTATATTTAATATATCTTAGTACTCTTATATCTACTATAGTTTTTCTTTAAATATCTATTTATACCATATACCTTTTTTTCTAATCTTTATCTATTTCTATATTTCTTCAAAGAAAGTAATTCTTAGGATAATTTTAAAGTTAGTTCTATTAAGTATAAATTTTTATATAAATAGTATTAAGTAGATAAGTCCTAAGAATTCGTCCTAGGATTATAGTAATTTCTTAGTAAACTCTTCTTTCTACTTTATAAATTTTTCACAGTATTATATTAATAATTATACTTTCCTATTAGTAATCTCTAAACGTATTAATTTAAACTTATTAATAAATAATCTTATTTTCTTTCTATATAGTAAAACTAAAACTTATACTACTTTTAAGAAATAATAGTAATAAAGAAAATAAAAATGATCCTTAAAAATCTCTAATATATAATTATAATTATTAGTATAAATAAATCAACTAATCTTAAAATATAGAGAATATTTTATTAAAGAAAAGATATATTTACTATTAATATAGTAATATCTAAAAATAATATTACTAAACCTAGTATAAATAAAAGAAGCTTCTATAAAGCTTTAAACTATTCTAATATACTTATATATATTATTAGGTCTAATAATAACTACTCTATATTTATTACTTTCTCGGATAGATATATCTTAAAAGCTATTTAATATATTAGTTTAATTATATATCTTCAGTTTTCTATAAAAAATAGAGTCTATATTAGTCTTAAAGTTATAATATAAATAAATAATCTTAATATATTATTATTTACTAATCAGAAATTGTAAATAATTCTCAATACCCTAGACTTATTAATATATTTTCAAAACAGAATATTTACACCTTATTTATAATTCTTTCAAAATTATTAAATAATAATAACTTTCTCTATCTCTGAAAAAGCAATTATAGCAAAAGCTTTTTCAATCCTAGTATACTTTATTTACTTTTAGATCTTAGGAATAATTCCAAATAATAAGTTAATTATATACTTAAACAGGTTTATTTAGATAATTTTAATAAGAATCCTAATAAAATAATCTTTAAAAGTATAATAAAATCTCTTAACTTTTATTTATTACCCTAGTATTTCTACGATATTACCAATATAGATATCCGAGGTATCAAATTAAATATCAATAATATCTTCTTCTATATTAGTTAATTCTTAAAATATAAGTATCTTTTCCTTTTTTAAAGGACTTTTATAGAAATCTAGCTTATATATTAATAGTACAGGTATTATAGTAATCCTCAATAGTTAATTATCTTCTTCTTCTATATATTACTAATTATCTAAATTTAAATTACTTTATTTTACTAGTTATAAGAAATCTCTAATATTTTCTAAGTTAAGATCAGTCTAATTAAAATCTTCTAATTCTAATACTTTAGTATTATCTTTATCTTTAGAAAAAATATCTTTATTATTTATATTATCTTATAAGTATTCTACTTTTATCTCTCTCTTATAACTTATATTTATACTTCTCCTATAATTTATATTATAGTTAGTCTTCTAGTTATTAGGGATAATATAGATATTATTAGTTTATAAGAATTACTTATTGTCTATTTCTAAGTTTCTTATTATTTTTACTTATTTCTAGAATTAGTTCTAAAATATTATATTATATTTCTTCTATTACTTTAATACTCTATAGTTATTAACTTAATTAGTCTAAGTATTATTAGTACAATTAGGAATATATAAAGCTTTTCCTAGTTTCCTATATCTAGTATTCTACTTTTCCTCAACTTTATTATACTAATTCTCTACTATACTGATAGCTAAAAATAAATTCTAAAATCTTCTTCTTAGTAGAATTATTAATCCTAAAACAAGTTCCCTATTAACTTAGTTATAATATTTCTAAATAAACCTATTCTCTATTAAACTATAGATTTTCCTTCTAATTTATAATTAATATTATAATATTCCTTCTCCTTCCAAGATTATCTCAGTATATAAGCTATTATATTCCTTTATTCTATAAATATCAAGATATATTAGTATAAATATATTCTCATTAGTACTTTCTTACTATATAGGCTGATATATCTACTCTATATCTTATATCTACTACTTAGTTATATTATATTTAGTTTCTATATATTAGGTATAAGTTTTATTTTAACGTAAGATTATTTCAATAAATTATTCTATAGTTTCAGATATTACTATATATACTTAATTAGATTTATTTAAATCTCTATCTTGGACAAATAATCTTAGTCTCATAATAGTATAATATTCTAAAGGTTTTAAATTAGTTCTAGTCTATTCTAGTAATAGGAAATTAAGAAAGGTTTTTTAAAGTCATAATAAAATATAATAGGAATAGTTATTATTATTCCTATTATTTAAAGTATATATAATAGTTTTCTATAATTTTATATCATTTTCTTTTATATTATCTATTATTAAGTATTATATATATAAACATAGTTCGTTATTTATAATATTATCGCGATAATATTAGTTACTTATTATTATCTTATTATCAAGCTTTGTAGGGAAAGTATAATATATAAGAATATTATTATATAATATTCTATCTTATAATAATATAAAATAATAAAAAGTATTTGTTCTCTTATTTATTATATCTATAACACATATAGAATCGCTTTCCTAATCTAATAATAAATTCTTAGGCAAACTATAACCTATCCTTCTAGTAAGATAGAAGTATATCTTAGTAGCCTTCTAGATATTATACTAAGTAATTAGTTTTTTAAGTTACTAAGTAACTTATATAACTTCTTATACTAAGTCTTAAAGTATTCTTTAAACTTTCTTATAATTACCTTATTATCATTATTACCTAATTCTTTATTATCCTATTTAATATAATACTTATAACTATATCTATTAATCTTTTCTTAGATTTTAAAGATTTTTAAAAATAATTTAATCTAGACTTCAGATTTTCCTCTATTAGTTCTATATATATATATATAACTTCTCTCTTATAATTAACTACTATACTTATTCTTTAGTACTACTATTCTCTAAAAAATAAATCTTACTTATTAGAATACCCGAGGATATAAGCTTATACTATATTTTCAATTCTTCCTATAAGAACTTTAAATAAACTAAAATATCTAATAGTATTTAACTTCTATCTACTAATTTAATAATTATTAGTTCTTCTATTTTAATAATAAGGAGTTTATATTTTTTAAAGAAATTAGAATTAATAATATTATATATAAATCTAGAATTAAGGAAAATCATTCTAATCTTAATATTCTAGATTCTTCTATTTATATATTTTAGTATAATAAAAACTCCTAAGTTTAATAACTAGGTAATATTAAATATTAGAATATTATTATTTTTAATATTTATATCTTTCTTCTTCCTTAACTAATTATTAGTAATTATTACAGGTTATGCCTAGCTAGTTAA
>RYZW01000130.1:76526-123286 GCA_004367215.1 Colletotrichum trifolii | reverse complement strand
CCCAACGGCTTCGCTTGTTGGCCTCTCCTGTGTACCTTGGAGTCGACGCCACTTCTGTCGACCTTGCTTGGCCTGCGGCATGACTGTTGACACATGCAGCCACCCACAGTGCAGCTCGAACGTCGACTTCGTGGTATTGTGAATCCTCGGGTTTGGCATCATGGCCGCCGTCCATTTACGACGGATACAGCTACCGTCGCGCGGCGCCACCCTCGGTGCACACGGAGTACTGTGCGTGGCATGTTACGCGCAAAGCAATGGCCACTAATCTTGATGGACGCTCTCGACTAGCCTCGGAAGTCGACAGTCACCCAGAGGACTGGGGCGCATGGCCTGCTACCGAGACGGCATGCGGCGCTGGATGATGGGTAGATGAATTGATTTCCATGCACTGCTACGTTCAGAGCGAGTTATCGCGGAGGTCATGACCTTCTCCAGTGGGACTACTCAATCATCTCCAAGGCTGTCGACCACGCGCCCCGTTAGTCCTGCAGGATAGAGTCAGAAGCCGTCACCTGGGATTCCTCGTTTCTGCCACTGGACAATTCTGATGGGATTTGATCTCAAGGGAGTCCGGTAGCTGGCAGACTGCATCCATGTGGTCTGGACTCCTGCGCGGAAATCTATCCAGTCAGCGTCGCATCAACCGCCTTCAGGATGGACCATAGCCACGGTTGCACGCAAATGGCAAAGACGGCAGAGACTGCACGACAGGCGGAGATTGTCTCGTTTATCACTCTGTATCTTCGATTCATCGGTGATCTATAAAGCGGGTATCTTGCAATTGGCGCCCTCGGAATGAAGCATCCACTGGAGGAGAATCAATACGCCCACGTCAGCACTTCCCTGGGATCCCGCTCCTCGAGTCTGGTCCAACGGTGCTTGGCTGGTGGTAGTGGTGGTAGTGGTGGTGCGATCGTCTGATCTGGAGATCGACCTGCCACGCAGCCCACACACACGCATCACCATCTCGCATCTCGGTCTGTCAGGTATACACTACACGCCACGGATACTCCCAAGTCCGTAGCGATTTAGCAGAGTCATTCGCCGTCCATCCGTGACGGATCGGACAACGCTAGGGCGTCTGGGATCCTGACCGGTGAGACAAGTGCATCGGGCTAAATTATACCAACCGCTGGCCTTCGGGCGACGGTAGCCACGTTGAGGAACTGGCGGCGGCGGCCCTGGTCAGAGATGACGTGCAACAGCGCATACACGTACCCTGCGTGTCAGCGCAACCGCCGCTGATATCAGCTGCCTCGAGGCGTATTCCCGGAGGCGAGCGTCTCGATGGTATTGTTAAAAGCAAGTGTATAGTGTCCGAAAAAAGACCATCCGCCCCGCTTCCCGGCTGTGCGGTTCGCACGCACGCACGACTAGAATCCATCCGACCAGGAGTACGAAGTACGAAATACTGTGTAGGAGATTACTACGGTAGAGTCGTTGCCCACCCGGGAGGGCCCCATGGCGGTTGGAAGCCTCTACAAGGACTGCGTTGGCCGACATCAGGCCATGAAAAGCCCGTGGTGGATGTGGATGGCTTCTTTGCTTGCCCGTTGAAACAAGCCCACGCCGCAAGGCTACGGCAATCTGGCACAGAAACGGCGTTAGCCCCGGCCAACGACGCAGTCAATGGCTCCCAACACCTAGACCGACCCTCACTTCCGGTAGAAATTGTCCGTTGTTACGGCGTCCACGTCAGAAGCAGCTGTTCAAGATTCCCTTCAAGTGGCATGACCAGTCATTCATGGTCTATCACGACCGAAATACTCCAGAGGAGCTTTCGACGCCTTTCGGCCGGTGAAGTTTGGCGTAGCGTCGCATCTGCGGGCCAGTGCGCTTCGGATCCATGGAAGAAGCACCGTTGCTGTGTGACGTTGCTTTTGTTCGTTTCATGGTTCGTGCCATGAGTGAACCTACCCATCCAAGAGGCCCGGGTTGATGAAGACCAAGTCGTCCGCATGACGCTGTAGATGTTGACAGACAAAATTTCACCTTGCGACGAGTCAAGTATGCCACGGTTTATCAGTCCCATTGTGGTCGAGCATCGTGGCCTCCGCGACGGGTGTCCTCAACCTTGTTCAAGGTGTACACCACCGGGCAACGCAGTTGGGTGACAGCGGGCCAATGCATCACTTCTCACTTTGACAACTGGTCGTCAGCAACGTTCCCTCTAGCCCCGAATGGTCAGGCTAATCAGGGATCCAACAGACAAGCAAACATTCTCATTTCGGGGCCAACGAGAGTCGTGAGAAATGAGAATGCCGCACGTCTTCTACTGTCTGTGCCACTTTTTGACTCGCCATCGTCCATGGCACTTTATTTACCACGCATTTCACGGGTAGCATATGCGTGAGGAGAACCTGTCGCTGCCAGACACGATGGCTTCATTTGTCGCTCGGGTTGCTCACACGTGCTCGATTGTCCTGGTCGTACGACAAGCGGATGTTCTGAGCCAGACCGAGCGTCTTGAATACCCAAGGACGGGACGTCATTGCGTCCTTGTATGCATATGGCTTCCGCCGTGCCGAATAGCGTACACCGTGTATCCGGGCGGGACGGTTCGGAGGATAAGAATTGACGATGGGCTTGCAACCCGCCACTTGTTCAGCCTTACGACGTTGGGTCCGTCGGCAGGACTAAGCAAACTCGCATGGCTGCCAGTTTGCTTGCTTTTTCCCAACCGCTTGGCCGAGAAAGATCGGCAGGTCTGCGCCATCGTATGACGAAGTGGGATCCATCCATCATTGGGAGGTTTACGGCTTGTTTTCGCCATGACTGGAGAGGCATTGGCCGGATACACAAACTTGGGATGTTTGCCACGGAGTATAACCGTACAGAGATGGACCTCACATTTGGCTCTTCGAACTGGTCATAAACAGGAGCTCGTCGGCTATGAGTGGTTTACGGACAGACAGTACAATGCTGGCGTTTCATTTCCGCGGCTGCTGCCCAGGGGGCTATCAGGGGATGGCCTCACTTCCTACGAACACCGTCATTTTATGTCGACACCAGGCGGCAATGACGACAAGCAAGGGTCGTGCCAGACTTCAAACAGGGCTGGTTCCCTATTCGGACCCAAACCGAAGTCCAAGCAGTTATCAAAGGCAAAGCTGTGATTGACTTGAGACATTCCCCGAGTGTGTAAACGACCTGTCATGCCGTGTCTCGTGCATGGCCCTCTCTCGTTTCTTTTTTCTCCCTCCCATCTGGACCATTTCTGTCGCGGGCCAGACTCAGTCTGGACGCGAAGTTTCCTATTTCACTTTGCTCAACTGAGCTGGAATGCTTGCGAGAGACGGATCAAGCAAAGTCGCATCTCGAGATGGGAACGCCATGCGACTTGGAGCGGTCCGCGCTACGCTATTGAAGTCTTTCGCCCCTCCCCCACGTCGAACGGCATTCTCTTTCATTCCTAGAGCCCCTCCCTCTTTTTTTTTTGCCCATTTTCTTTCCTTGACGCCTCACTCAGGACCGTTTGGACGTAATGCTGGAGCGGTTTCTACGAGGTTCAGAGACAGTCGTTGGCATAGCGGTCCAAGACAATCATCCTCCTCTCGTGTGCCGTTTTCGGGTGCAAGCTATCGCTGCCACCGAGCCGGGGTCGCGGTCTCGAACGGCGTCCATGGCACGACGGCCGTGCTCAGACGCGCGCCTCTAGACGTCGATCGAGGCTGGGGACGGACGAGCGGGCGGGCGTTGTCGAGACCTTGTCCTCTGCTCTCCAATAATGTTGTGCAAAGTCGCTCCAACTTCGAGGCCACCGGTGAAATCACTTCTCACTTGCATGGCAGCCCGTAGGCTTGCGGTCGTCGCCGTCTCGCCATTGCTGTCCCGCCCCCGCGACACCTTATGCGAATTCACGCTCATCGCTCGGCCATGGTTCCGTCCTCAGACGATGGAAGTTCAAGAGTCAGCCCATGGAGGATTGGGCCGTCGATGAGCATTTCGTCTCGTGTTGAGGATGCCTGGCAGTTGGCCAGTACCAGCAGGACCACCAGGCGGCTGTCGATGCGACAGAAGGGCTTACGGGAAACGCTATTGGGAAGCATACCGCGATGGCGCCTGTGCGATGCCGTCGAGTGTTGAGCGAGGAAGATGGCAAGGCCCCTCACGCCCCTGCCCGTCCGGCTCATCGTTCGAGATGCCAATATACGTACGCATACGGACGTGTAGGAATGCGACGGGCACTTGCGGGGCTGGCACAGTCGAGTGACGTTCACACTCTCGGACTGCTGAAGATGACATTGGATGGCCTCGGGCTGAAGTGCTGGGGCGGGGGCTGTCCGTCACGAGAAGCTTAGCCACTGTGTGGCTCAATGCGTCGCTTGCTAGACTGGTGATGTCGGCAGGATGCCGCTCGATCGGCGGGCGCACAAGTTGTCTCGTCTTTGCCATGTTGGCGGTCGATGCAGGCGGCTCACGAGTGGCGTGCATCGCCAGGGTCCATGACAGTGTTGCTGAGAGGACGTTTGGTTGGACCGATCTGGAGAAAGCCCGCCCACCCTGGTTGGTTTCAATGTTTGTTGAGGTCCTGGTCTGGTGGCAGCCGACGCAAAAGACGAGAAACCAGAAGCCTGGCCAGGTACAAGCATTCGCACCTCTGAGCAGTTACCAAGGGTACAACGCCCGTCGATACGTTTACGTTTGTTTGTCGCCACGGCCCAAGTGAAGCGGAGATGGGCATGTGTGGCCGGTGTGGCCGGTGTGGCCCGGAGAACCGGTTCTCGTCACATATTCTGGCCATCTGCTGGTCATGCCACATGCCATGCTAGCAAAGCACTTGGATTCATTTGCAAACGGTGAACTCTGTCTGTACGGAGTAGGGATACTCGGCGACAAAAGATAGTGACGCGCATTACGGTACGGTGTACGCTGCTGCTGACTTGCCTACTACGTACTGACTTGCGTAGGTCGGTAGCAGCATGGAGGGGTGGACGGGATGGATTTGATCACATCTCGTGTGCGTTTGAGGGGTCCTGCGCCGCATATGCCGGCGATGTGTCGCCATATCCACTTCTTGACCGGTCGCCATCGACGTGCGTCTCGTGCCGGAGGGGAAGATACATCGCTCGCGCTAGCTGCAGTATGATGTCTTTTTTTCCTCTGTCTGCCTCTGCGGATTTTTGCTTACCTCTGCGTCGACGGCCCAATCGCAACAGTTGCGAATCGAAGGGGCCTTTGCCGGCGCGCATCTCTCAGGTCTTGACCGGTGATGGAGTCGGATGGGGAAGGATGAGGGGAAAAGGGGGCAAGACCTCTACCATTGTGTGTGCATGCTGAGTACATGGCATGTGTACTACATAGTAGTAGATGGGCTGGGGGTGCCGCATCGAATCGAAATGCACTGATGCGCAAGATCTGATGCGGGATTCGGGGCTGGGGTGAGGGTGAGGGTGTTTGAATCTGGACGTCTGTTGCGCACATATTTCTGAGGCGGACGATATGAGAGAGAGAGGGTCGTCACGGCGATTGGTCGCGTCTTGAAGCGAAGGCCACCATCACCACCCAACTCGGACGTGGTTCCAGCCGATCCGTGGGCTTGTGGAATGGGGCGCTTTTCGTGCTGAATCTCGTCGAGATGCTGCAGGCGCAGACGGATTGTCCACCGGGGAGAGATTTGGGGGCGAAGGCAGGGCGAAGTTCGCGATGCCGACAGGACGACCACGACCAACGACTAACGACTGTGATCTGAACCCATGACTACGACGGCGAATGAATTCCCCGATTTGGGCGTGGCTTGGATCTGGGCATCCAGAACGTCTGGAGATGAGCGCGGTCATCGTCTTGGGCCTCAATCATTGCGCATTCCTCAGAGGCGACGTTGGGGCCTTTTTGGTCATGTGTTTTGCTTTCTCGAGGAACTGTGGGCGTGGCTGAGACCCGGTGCAGCCAGCGACGGACGGATACCCGAGCCGAAGTCTTGTTTACCTACCGGCGTTGCTCTCTCTGCTCCATCGTTTTCCTTCCTACAGCTCTTGCCCTTTGCTTCTTTATTCCGGAGACTTTTTTTGTTTTGTTCTGTTGTTCGTTGGATGGATGTTGTAGGGGGGTCTGTCTGTCGTGGTGGAATCGACGACGGCGGCTGGAAGAGGCTTGCTTCTTGACATGCGATGACGGGCGGCAGGAGGGGGTGAAGTTTGACGGCTGGTTTTGACACGACGGCCTGCCATCACGCGAAACACCTCTTTAGGGTGGGACGAGGGCGTCCAGTCCGCGTCCGGTGTACGCTGAGGAGAAGGAAATGTGACGAACTGGAACGGGTGGGCGGGCTGGCGTTCTGGATAGGGTGGCAGGGAACTGCAGATGGGCGAGATGGTGTAGATTGGACCCGGGATGTGTCCGGGGGGGGTTAGGTTGCTTGTGATGGGCTGCTTTTGGACCCCGCTCAATCTACGCAGCAGTTTGCAACGGAAGTACTTGTAGATGATGCGGGCTAAGGACGATTGCGTCGATCGACGATCCTTGCTTGAAGGGAGGTTGTGATGGGGAGAATGGGGGGGCGTGGAAGAAGCAGAGGGACAGGAAGATGAGAATTCTTGTCTTTTTTTTTCCTTTCTTTACGTGGTGTACACTTGTGTGTACTCTGTATACAGTATAGCTGGATGTGTACAAAAGCAGGGATGGGGTGGAGTTTACGGGCTTTTTCTGCCTCTCTTGTGTGTATGTGAGTATGTGTGTATGTGTGTCAATGTGTATCTGTCTCTGTTCCTCTGAGCGTTGCTTTTTCCAAGACCTGCCGACGGGGGGTGGGGAGGTGATGGGCGAGGTCAGCGGTATAGACGAGACCAAGCCCGTAATAGCGTATATACATGATACAAGTACGGATAGGAAGCGGTAGTACTGGGTTGTTGGTGAGTACATGACGGTCCACTTTGCAGGTTGGAATTCTCTCTCTCTCTCTTTTTTTTTTTTTTGGTGGTGTAGTTTTGCTTTTTCCTTGACAGGAGGGGGTTAGACGCCGCCGCCGCTGCGGGGCCCAGGCCGGGGGGGAGGGCCGGGTATACATAGTCTCGTTCACCGAGTGCATGTGCGAGGGGACGGATTAGTAGAAGCTAGAAAGGGAGCGGGGCGGCATGGGGATAGTTGGTGTTTGGCGAAGGAAGTCTCGATATCCCCCTCAGTCGATTCTGTACGGATGCGATCCGAGTGTTTGAATGGGCACGTGATGGAAAAGGGGGGCGTGTTGATGTTGTTGTTGGTTTAGTTGGGACCGGNGGGGGGGGGGGGGGGGGGGGGGGGAAGGACTGTTGTGGAGGATTCATGCGGCGAGATCGATGGGATCTCTGATCTGTGGGGACTTGGTGGCTGTCTACGTTGGATCTGTGGATTTTATGTACCTCTTTCCGTATTCATGTCGTTGTTGCGAGGTGGATGATTCCAAAGGGTGGAGTCGCCGTTTTCTGTGATGTTGGTGAAGACAGTTGATGGCGGTGGGTAGCGGTGGAGAGATTTCAGAGAGTACGGGATAGTGGCCCACGGGATGGGGATGTGATGGACGTACTGGGTACTGCGTAGACATGCAACGCAACGTCGCTGTGTCGCGAGATCCGGACCCGGAGCGGATCCGGTGATGGGAATCGGGCAGTTGGACGGGGCGCGCGATGTGGGGTTTCGGTGTGAGACTTATAGGTTTTGAAGGGGGGGCGATAGGGAGAGAGAGAGGCTACCGGGGGCCTGGAATGAAGTGCTTCTCTCGCTGGACGGAGGTTTTTGTTTTTATTTTTGTTAATGTACACGGTTTGTGTGTGTACGGATGGACTGGGGTGAATAAAGATGGGAAAGTCGTTGGCCGTCACGGTGATGTGGCGGAGGGTGCGAGTGTATACGCCCGGCTTGACGTTTTTGTTTTACGGGGAACAGGCTGAAAACTACAAAAGGTTGAAGAGTCAGGCTGGGCAAGTTCCATAGCGTACCTGTTTTGGACTATGGGTAAAGGTTACAGTATGCTTGGTTTCGAGGTGCCGTGTTGGTAAGACATGTCCCCTCCCATGCTAGCAAGGAAGACCTGTGGCAAAGATACGCAGAGGTTATGGTAGTGCTCCTGCTCCAAGGACTCGCACAAAAAGTATCTAGTGTCACGATGATTGAAGTGACAAAACAAACGAGATATGTGCCGAGTTGGTGAGACTTCCGGATCGGGATGCCCCGGGCAAGGGGGAACACAAGGAGGAGGTGCGGTTAGTTGCGAATGCCAGATTGGGTTGTAGAGCATATGCGGGTCTAGATCGATACGGCTCGCCAGGAACTCTCGGGATTTGTAGATTCAAACGCGAAAGCTGTGATGGGATAAGGTGGTTCGCTGTGAGATGATGTGATGAGTGAGGTGGTGTGAGTGGGCTACGTGGCGAAGCACGTCGTGGTGAGGTCTTGGGCTCTTGAGATACCCTTGCCGAGCCTCGATGGCTCCAAGCCAGCAGCGGCGGAGGTTTCCCGGGATTTGAAGAGAGAGACAGAGAAGGAGAGAGGTCTGGGAGTGTTAGTCAGTCCATGAGCGATCGACGGGTGGAGAGGTGTGGAATATTGGGGTAGGGGACCCTGACAAGTTTGGGGGTTGAGATCGGGGTTGGTGATTATCGTTACCTAGCTCGGGAATAAGGCAAGGGAGGGCTTGTTGTCGTTGAAGAGTTGATATGAGATTGTTTTGCGGGTGAGATTGGCTGGCATATGGGCAGGCCAGCAGGGGTAGCGTGGATGTGAGGCATATGCGTACACAGTATGGACCTATACGCCCGTGGATCTATGCACCCGTAGATCTCACCAATGGATCTATGCACCCTCTGGAGCTGGACATGGACTTTTCCAAAGGCGGTAGGCAGGGCGAGATTGGGTCTCTATCTCGGTCTGCTTCGGAGAATAATGCTCGCGAATCGATTTCTGTTCAGGGCTGAAGGGTGACGACGGGCCCCTTTTTTTCTTGTTTTTTGTCTTGGGGCTTTGCCGTATGTGAGCAGGTGTGATTGGAAATGGGGGTCTATTGGAACGAACGACATGCTATACCACGGTACAAGTAGGTTTCCTGCTGGCGTCGTTGGCGGCAAGCATGTAAGTTGTCATGTGTGAGTAGTGGCCGAGACAAGGTCGAAAGGAATGCGGGTTCGTTGACGGATTCATTCTAAAAGACATCACTCTACATAGTGCGGGTTTCTGAGACGCCAAGGTAAGACCTGGCGGCGGGCTTTGGAAGTATGACGGGTCTTGGTTCTAGAAGGCGGGCGTCCGTTGGCGCGACTTGGATGTTTTGGACTTGGAACCGGTGTGTTGATTCAGCAGAGGGACGGTATGAAGAGGAGACGGGTAGTCGCGGGCTTAGAAGCCGTGTGTGGGGGAGAGAGACTTGAGGAATGGAAATGTGAGTTGTCAGGTAGACTGGTTCACAGAAGGCAACGAGACGAGAGTTGTGAGACTGGAACGTGGCGTGGCGTGGCTTGGGGGACGAGGTGGCGGACGGACTAGTCTGGAGCTGGTGGCGGGTGGCTGTGGAGGCGGGTTGACGATGATGAGACGTTGGATTAGAGTTGACGAGACTCGCCTGGCCCTACTATCCGTAGATGGGACGGGATTGTTGCTTTGTTAGGCCAAGGTTTCAAACTCTTTTTGATTGCCTCGATGACTTCACCTGTTCTGTTACCGTCTGATTGCGCAACATGTCCTCGGTAGAGACGGCATGGCCGCGTCTGCGATACTCGTGTGCGAGAGCCGCCGCAGAAACGGGGTTGCCCCAGACTGCCAGGAAAGATTCACCCCGCTGCTCGAGGTTGTCAAACTCGCCGTCCGCCACGTCCAAAACGTCCATCCATACTTGTTTGACGATGCTCTCTGCCTTCGCGTCCGCAACACCACCAGCTCTGACCTCGCCTACCCTTGGACCGGACCCTGACACGAACACCGGCAGCAGCGGAGGCGAGTCGAGCGAAAGCTCGATGGCCTGCTCACCGCCCTGAGCCATCTTTTTGAGGTATTCCTCAAACGTCTTCATCATGACATCCGCAACATCCTCGGGCACATTCTTCTTCGCAAATGCCATCATCACCCGCGTCTTCCGCCCAAAAGGTTCGACGTGGACAACGATATCCGTCCGGTCTCCCGGGTCCATGATCTCGGTGAACTTGACCGCCCGCGCGCCCTCCGCCGGGCCTTCCTCGCCCTCGGCCGCCGTCTGGATATCCAGGCCCTGGAAGACGACGAGCGAAGAGAACCGCGCCCAGCGCTGCCACGCCGTGCACTTTTCAACAATGGTGCTGGCCCCGATATTCTC
Organism: Colletotrichum trifolii; assembly: GCA_004367215.1. Taxonomy (NCBI): domain Eukaryota; kingdom Fungi; phylum Ascomycota; class Sordariomycetes; order Glomerellales; family Glomerellaceae; genus Colletotrichum; species Colletotrichum trifolii. The sequence goes on along the minus strand of RYZW01000130.1, from coordinate 113,028 downwards.
GAACCGCATCGATTCGACGTGCTGCGCCCGGAGCTGCTCCAACAGCTCGCCGCAGGTGGACGTCCCGCCGATGCGGGCCCGCGTGGGGATGTGCGACGTGCAGGACCCCACGACGTCCTGCGCGTATCCGACGGCGTGGTTGCGTCCCCAGCCCGTCGATCCGAAGACGACGTCCGTCTTGCCCGTGAGCCTGGCCAGGGTCAGCGCCCACGCCGTCTTGACCACGGTGGCCCTCGTGCTGCGCGGGGAGAGCTTGGTGGTGGTGGCGGTGCCGTCGAGGTCCAGGAGTCTGGTGTCCACCATTTTGACGAGAAGGCCGTCGACAAAGTCCAGTGCCGACGGGGCCCGCGACTGGCGCTCCGCGATCTGTGGCATCTCGGCCCCTGCCAGGAGGGTGCTCCAGTACGCGAGTCCTCTGTCGAGTTCGACGGCTCGCGCGTGGTGCATGTAGGCCGCGTACGAACCCCTGGGTTCAACTGGCAGTTGTGCTCCGCCGAGGAGGGAGGTCATGTCGCGGCCGAGGATGGAGACGGAGTGGCCGTCGTATTGGGCGGCGGAGAGGCGGATGATGAGGCGCTGGATTCGAGCGGCATTGGTCTGGGAGAGCAGTTCAAAGGCCGTCTGCGGTTCTGTCATTTCCACAGCCCTCGTGCGCAAGTCGCTTTCCATGAGGCATCTGGTCGTCTTTTGTACGTCCTGAACGTGGAGATGAGTTCGAATGGTCGGCTGAAAAGACTTGGAGATGACTTGATAGAGGGTCCGCTGGTGAGCTACGAAGAACGTTCGAAAAGTGGGATCTGGACTCTGTCAGTATCTACTTGTGCCGTCGCACTTCTGCGGAAAGCACCCACGTCTTTGGACCAAGGTCTGGCAAATTTGGCGGACTGTATCCTCGTCGTGCGTTGTTTCAAAATCACAGAGAAGCCAGTTGATTCCTCGGCGCTCCTCCCGGTACGTCGAAAAGGCCACACAAGACGCCTGCAAGTCGGTGGCATGCGTCATGTCTTCAATGTCGTCAACGCCAGACGTATACTCTGCTGCCTTAGTTCGAACCTCATCCAAGGCCGAGGTGTCGAGGACGCCGGCAAAAGGCTGGTAAGTACCCGTCCCGCCTGTCATCGTCTTGGAGCGCTCTGCTACGCCGGCAAGATCACGTACTGTTGGGTTCTGGAGAATGTCCTGTGTGACAGTAGTTAGACACGATGCACCGGCTTGACTTCCATCAGATCATCGAGCGACGAACCGGCACGGAGAGATTGAAGCCCAGCTTCCTCGCCAAAGACACCAGCTTGATGCCCTGGACCGAGTCGCCACCCATGGCGAAAAAGTCCGAATCGCGAAAGATGACACCCCGTTCCAGGTTCAACGTCTGCGAAAAGAGCTCGCGAACAAGCTCTTCAAACTCTCCGCTGACAGGTTCTCCATTCACAACCACCGCGTGCCCCGAAAAGGACGCAAGCAAGTCCCTGTCGAGAGCTCTCCCCAAAGCCTGCAAAAGCTTTCGATCGAGCTTCCCCTGGACCGTGACGGGTAAAACACGGAGCGGTACGAACGCCCGGGGAATCGCAATGGCTTTCAGGTCGTTGGCGAGCTTCGCCTTGGTGGCGTGCATGTCAATGGCCGCGCTGCCGATGAGATGGAGAACCGGACTGTCTCTGGGATGACTGCCCACGCCGGGGGCGTAAAAGGCAGCCAAGACTTTGGAGTCTGCTTTTGCTCCGGCCGACAAGTCCAGAACCTCAACAGCTACCGTGTAACCGTCTCCCAGGACCCGACTGACGAGCGACCCGTGTTAGAGCACTGCCATCCTTCACTCCGCTCGGGGATCCTGACTTGCCTGACTCTGTGCTCAACCTCGCCGAGCTCGACGCGCTGCCCGTTCAACTTGACCTGCGTATCGATCCTCCCAAACACCTCAAACGACCGGTCCGGGAGCTGCCGCACCACGTCTCCCGTCCTGTACAACCTCCCCATGTCCGGCTCCGTGCCGCTTCCGCCCGCCGGCAACCACCCGGGGTTCCGCACAAACGCCCTGGCCGTCTTCTCCGGCTCGCCGAGGTAGCCCCTGCTCAGCGTCGGGCCCTGGATAAGCAGCTCCCCCCTCGCGCCGACGGGCAGCAGCCGCTCGTGGTCGTCCGGGCTCACGACCCACCCCCAGCACGCGCCGTCCAGCGCGCGGCCGACGTTGTTCGCCCGCGGGTTCTGGCGCGTGTAGATGTTGTACGAGAAGGCGCACGAGGCCTCGGACGGCCCGTAGCCGTTGACCACGTCCAAACCCCCGGGGGCCCTCGCCGTCCACTTTGCGACGATTTCGGGGCTGTTGGCCTCGCCGCAGAGGATGACTGTTCTGAGCGAGGGCACGGCGCGCGGGTCGAGCGTCTGCGCGAGGGTGGCCGTGACGCCGAGCAGGTTCGCGCCGAGGTCGGCGATGGCCCCCGCGAGGCGGCTGACGCGGTCCGACTCGGTGGGCACGCAGACGGTCCCGCCGGCGACGAGGGTGCTGAGGACGTCGAAGTTGGTGGCGTCGAAGTTGTACGAGGCGAAGTGCAGCACGCGCGACGACGGGGTGAGGAGCGCGGCCTGCTGCTGGGCCAGGGCGTCTGTCACGTAGGCTTTGTGTTGCGTCATTACGGCCTTGTGAAACGTCAGCCCTGGTTTTCTCGGACGGGACTTGTTTTTCCCCCTTCTTTTCTTTTCTTTTTAGGTGGAAAGGACGGGATACCTTTGGAACGCCGGTGGAACCTGAAGTAAATACGAGATAGGCCAGGTCCGAGGGGCACGCTGGGGACTGAAAGGTGTCGACGTCGGTCTCTTCCAGACTGCTGAGAAGCTCGTCATCCAGAACCAACGCCCGGCGACCCAGCCTCCCGACGAGACCTTCGTGCCGCCTGCTCGTCACGATCAGTTGGACAGCTGCGATGGAGGCGCACTCCCGCAGGAAATTGACCGGCGTCTCGGCACTGAACCCGACATACGCAGCACCTGCTTTCAGAATTGCCACGATTGCCAGGACCGCCAGAGAAGACTTGTCGAAAAGAATGGGGATCATGTCTCCCCCTTTGACGCCCAGTTCGAGTAGACGCAGTGCTAACCTGCTGGAGCATTGTGAGAGTTGTGCATATGTAAAGTTTGGCCCTCCGGTGGCGACGACGGCCTCCTTGTGAGGGTCGGCAAGTGCGTGTTCGTCGACGTAGTCGTGGATGCAGCGCTCGACGGCCGCGAGGCGCGAAGGGCTCCATCCTTCCAAGATGCTCCGATTTACTGGCCCGAGCACGTCAATGTCCTTTAGGCGTGTATCATAAGAAATGTTAGCGAACTGCGTCAGTATCGTGGTAAACGTTTCCAAGAGTGCGTCTGCTGAGATGGCTGGGAGAGAGTGCGACTGGCCTGGAATGTGTGAGTAGTGGCCTATGTAGGAGCCCAGAGGAGGATCGTCGTCAACTCACAACGTAGCGTGATGCTGCCACGCACGTCGACCTCGAGGCATGCTTGAACTGGTCCCCTGATCTCCAAACTGACATCAGTAGCCTCAATCTGGGAAAACTTCATGAGAGTGCCGCCGTTGAAGAAGTCGACGCCCACAGTTGTCTCGCTGCAGAATGTCTCGTATTCGACATCAGCACCTTCATCAAGTATCTGGATGGACAAACACGCTTCCAAAATGGTCATGTGCCCCTCGAATGTAGCCGAGACTGGTACGACGCCACCTTGAGGGTGCTGATTAGTGCTTCGCAACAAGTTCGTCGAGACGGTTGACGCTGCGCTGTAAATGCTCAAAGTGTACGACCAGGCGGCGAGGCACAACTCGTCCCGGCTGATGTCGTGCTTGTCGCAGAACGACGCAATGGCGCAAGCATCATGATCCGAGGCAGGACTCGTAGCAAAGACTGAAGTCATCTTGAGTGTGGACAGAGACGTTACGGGCGACATACGAAACCGTCAAGCCATGGAATCATATGAACGAGGTGGCATTCGGCTGGAAGCGCAGTAGTAATAGCACGCTACGGCCCGCTTCTGTTGATGAACCTTCTCCTGCTACATCATGGACACGGCTCAGCTGCCGCTTCATATCTCCGTCTGCTTCTGGCCTGGAATCCACCACTAGCAGAAGTATCCCCTCCCAATTCCGAGTCAGGCCCAACTGGTGCAAACATTGAGCACATGCTCCTGCTTGCGTAGTGGCTTATCTCACTTTGCAACTCGCACAAAGGTCCCGAGCTGACTCGGGGCATCAGATGCGGGTCATCAAGCCGATGAAAAGAGGCAAGCCTCGGATCCGTGACTCTTCGCGGTCACGGAGATACGCAATAGTGGAATGAAGTGTAATCAAAAAGAGTCGCGCAGGGCGCATTCAGCGCATGTGTGGACCGGATACGGGGGTCAACACATGTTCAAAAAGGTGGCACGATCGTACGAACTGCAATCAAGCTTCGCCAAGCCATCTGTCAGACAGGGTCCTCGTGAGCGGCAACTGATTCAAGACCGGACGGGCTCTGATTCAAGTCACAAACGTTTCAGCGGGCTATTCAGGGATCACCCCTTGTTTGCAGGAGGAAGCAGCCCCTTTGGTAGTTCGTCTGGATGGAGCCGACACTATCAAACCCGGTGCCTTGGAGGTTGTGGGGTAGACATCGTCAACAGCGTCCTACTACGTAGTATCTTCTGTTCCCCACCACCGCTAACGCTGACGCAAGACCTCGCAGTGGGGAGAGCAAAACGGCCGGTGGAGTATCTTTCGGAGTTTGAGTCCGGTGGAAGACCTTTCAAGTCCAAGGCGGTTTGTGGGAGCGCAAGAAGGCTTACCCGTTAAACCAGACGGTTGTTAACGCGGTGGTTGGATCAAGAGAACGTAGGGACGTGATAAGCATGACGAGCCTGAAAAAGGACAAGCCCAGCTGATTGTCAAGCAGAAAGGTGGAAGTATACACGATTGTTGCTTATTTTTATTTCACATAGGCTTAGTCTCTAGTCTACACTCTCTTGCTAGTGATTTGAAGCTGGTCAGCATCGACGCTTAGTGTTTGCCTGCTTTCCGAATTGCTACTAGGTAGACTCTGGAAGGCACACTTTGCGAGCACCTTATATGGTAGAAGCACAAAAATACCAACCCCATACCAGCCAGTTTAGAAAACTCCCTAAGGGTTCTGGCAAGGTCTTGTTTTGGGTTAAGAGTAAAGACCCCAAATGTGGGAAATTGTCACAAACGTTGGTTTGGTCATCGTGTTGTTTTGTCGACAACATGGAGTTTCATACGTTATTCCTCTGACTCGAGCTTTCGATAACCAAACACAACACTTAATAGGTAGTTCAGTGAGGTCGTATCTACCTTGGTTCCACATCGGCTGACGAAGTTGTCTTAGCTTTGCAGAACTTCAACCAGAGTATTCACATTTCAGTCTTGTTCAGCTCTTGGAACAACAAAAGGTTCTCCAGTCGTCCGCAAGCACTACCAACAGACTCGACGCGCACTGAATCCTTGGTGTTAGGACACCTCGCTGCTCCGCTGTCGCATCAGTCTCTTCTCGCAGCCTTGTGCTCTTAGAATCGGTTTCCGGTCGTCGACACGGGGTGACTTGTGTGTTGAATTGTAAACCATTATTGTCACCTATCGTTTCCTGGACAAAGCTGGGGTCCCAACAGGTACGGACAGGTAAGGAAAACACAGACCTCGATGACAAACTCCGATCCTCAGTTACTTCTTGCAAGCACCGTACAACCTACCACACATACATTGCTGACAACGGCGTCAAAATGACAGCAGGTATATGAGAAGCATTCGAGACAGTAAAGGCCCGGTGTAAGCACCCGGCCTTCGTAGAAAATTCCCCAAGTGGATTGAAAATCGCCCGTAGCAATCAACGAAGCTTAGCTTAAAAGGGGCGCCTTGAGGAACTTGGGAGTCTGATTGCGTTGCCTCGGCTATCATGGTACGGATATCCATCTAATCAACCCGTGATCACCACAAGCCTTCCAGCGGTGCGAATTAATCATCATCCAGCCATCTACTTACCCCCAAACCCCGCACATCTTCTCCTATAGAGAAGAGCGCAGATCGGGCTGATCAGCTGGTGACGATGAAAGGACAGGTCCGCAACATTCCCCAGGTCGCCGACTGTGCCCTCGCCGACTGTGCCCTAAGATGCAATAGGGGGCGGCGCATCACGACTAAGCTAGATCGTGGTAGCGTTTAGGTAGCCTGCCGAGAAGTCCTCAACACAACCAAAACGACAGCTCGCCGTGTAGTGTCAAATTGACCTTGAATCTCGCTTGAATTGCTTCTAGTTCGTACTCCGTGGGGTATCAATCCCAGGCCCTGTCCAGAAAAAAAAGCACCAGTTGTTGGTGGCCGATAACTCCTACCTCAGCTCGTCCGGCGACGGCCCTGTAGCCATGAACCTCATCTACGTGTAATCATAACGAATGTGTCTGTCTGTGCCTCTCCGAGACAATCGCAACGAGCGCAGAGTGTCCCATCGAGGAACCTTTCTTCTCTTACTCGATTATATCCATCAATACCGGTAAAGAAACGTGTTCAACTGTACCAGGTCTGGCCTGGCTTCAGGTTGTTGAGAATGCGACACCGGTTGGAGACGCAAAGCTTCTCCCGGTCGAGGCGCTTGAACTTGGGACCCAGCGGGCCGGAAACATAGTGATACTGGGCAAAGAGGCGCCACTGGCGAATGTCGGCGAGGCTGTAGAGCCTATCGCCCCACGGGCCGGCGTAATGGAACCAAGAGGTTGGGGCATCGGGATTCTCGGCCGTCGGCACGAGACTGGTCGGGTGCTCCTTGCGGTGTCCGCTGGCAATATCGACCTCGTCGTCGAGGTCATCGTCAAGGTCCTCATCCAGATCCTGGGTGTAGTCGTACCAGTAAGTGTAGGCATTCTTGGCGGGGTCCCAGAGAGGACCTTTGTCGGTGACGTCCTTGAGCATGTTGAAGGGCAAAACATAAGGGTGGTCGCCAGCCTGCGCATACATGGCGTGCGACCCGACTGCGGAGTAAATGACTGGACGGTCGCCCTTCTTTTCGACGGCGTGATACGTGTAGGCCTGGCCACCTTCGTGCTCGGAAAAGAAGACGCCTCGTGGCACACCGTTTTCGAAGCGCATCATGCAGTGCTCCCAATCGCCGACATGATTTCCGAAGCGAATGGTCAGGACGGTCTGGCCCAGGTTGTACGAGTAGAAGAAGAACCAGAAGGCATCAACAATACCCGAGCCCTTGTCGACGAGGACGAGGATGGCGGGGGCTTTTGAGTAGCCTTCCTGGTCGGGCTTGTGGGTAGGGGTGTCTGGCATCGGCTTCTGGTCTCGGCGACGGAGGTGAAGGGCGGAGCGAGCGGCAGAGGGAGCGAACTGCGGAGCCAGGCGACGAGGGTCCGAGAGGCGGTAAACGGGTCGGTCGCGAGAGACATCGAACCACGTCGTACCGTCTGTTGGAAATTCGGTGTTATCCGGGTCTGTAGTCGGGCGATGCTCGTTGTCGCCGTCGCCATCACCGCTGTCTTCGTCTTCGTCCCATGGCTCGGGAATGCCAACGTGGCTGTGCAACCACTCGGGTCTCTGCTCAACATCGTCGTTACTGGTCAGGTACACCATGCCCTCTTCCTGATTGAGGTGGTGCAGGTCAGACAGCAGGACAGATTGGTTCAGGGCGTGCTTCTCCAGGTAGGGCGTCATGTGGCGGATGTGCTCGGCGATGTCGGCGGGCCAGAAGTTCTCGCCAGAGTAGAGGTGGACGAGCGGTGCATACTTGAGCACGTAGTCTGGAATCTCCTTCATGGTGTAGTTCTCTGGTTTCTCGTCTCGTGTAGTTTGCTTCCTCGAAACCGACTCCCAGCCATTGTGACGTCCTTGAGCATTGTAAAGCGAGCGGAGTTCGAGGCGCAGTTCGTCGCGGGACTCGCTGCCGTTGTGAATAGGAAAGAGAGCGGCGGGATCCCAGGACAGATGGTGGACGCCGCAGAGACTCAGCCAGCGACAGGCCTGACGGTCGAGCCAGTAGGGACTACTGCTAATCCATCTCGTGTCCTCGCGCTGCTTGGCCGGGTCGGGCGGGTTGGGATTCAGGTAGCGAGGCAGAAACCACGCCAGGAACGAGACGGAGACCAGCAAGGCGAAGAGGATGGTGATGCGGCGTAATAAGTACATGGCAATGACTGACGAGGCAGCACCAGGCAAGTTCGCAAGCTGGAGTGGTAGCGGGAGGATCCTAGGGTGGCGCTGCGGTCGAGGTCTAGGTCGAGGTCGAACTGGCCGTAGTGACCTTTTTGTCGCTTCTTCGCTCTGTACTCAGTAGAATGTCTGTATAGCTGGTGTTACGGAGGCTGAGTGATGGTTCGGAGAGGGCTCGGGATGCCGGCACGTCTTGCGAAAAGTTGCGGGGTGTCGCGCAGCATCACCACAGCAGACGGATGGTGAGCGTAGGACTGGAGTCGTGAGGTTATGAAAGGGAAGAGCCAAGGAGGGGGGTCGAGGGATGATGCATGGCCGGTGGACGCTGAGGCCCCGTGGTCGGTGTTTTGTGTTGTTGGACAAGGAAAGTATGGGAGGAAGCAAGAAAGCCTCGGGTTGGAGAGTTTAATGGGAAGAAGCAGTAAGGTATGTACCTAGGATGTGATTGGGAACGGGATGGGATGGATAGGCGGAATGCGATGCGATGCTGTACGCAGTACGTACTTGTGCTTGCGATTGGTCTCGCCGGTCGCTGACGCTTCGGTGACAGCAGGCAACTTGACTCCCTTCAGCGATAAAGAAGTACTCTTTGGCGCATTTGACCCGGAAGGGTACTTTGGAGACCATTGACACCAGGGCGGTAAAGGCAAACAGGACAGGCACAGGGGATATTCAGTAGGGACTCGGGGGGCCACTGCAGCCGCCACCGCCTCCGAAAGTGCTCCTCTGACGCTAGCCGCATGCAGACTCCCTGGTGATCTGGCCGCCTGTCTTTGCAAGCTGCTCAACGGAGCAAGTACAGGTACATGGCGTGGAGGTGAGTCCTTTACCTCGAGACACCTTGAGTCCCTACCTACCTACCCATCATGTACACTTTAGGTCAGGTAGACACTGCTCAGAGGCAGCGGCACACCCGAAGCTCGATTAACTCGTAATACCGTAGTTCGTGTTGACAATTGGGGGACCAACTTCTTTGAAAAGGCACTGAAACAGAGCGAGGGAAGCTTCCATGTTTCAATATCCATACCGCTGGTTGTCAGCCTTCTCAGAGACTGGGCATGTCCTTCGGGCATGATCGGTCACCGCCAGACCGAAACACTACCTCAGGTTACCTAGGTGCTTTGATTTTGGTATGCAGCAAAACATTGGTTTGCCCACGTGAATTTAACATGGTCCAAGATTACTGTATAATACGTGGAAACGCAAAATGGTTACTGGAAAGGAAACCAAAAACCACCCACGTCACACATCACACCTGCACCATCAACACGAGCATCATCTCTCCCAGAGACGTTAATCCCCATCGTCACCATCATCATCGTCTGCACCAGCCACGACACCAGGAGCAACCAACTGAGCAAGCCAACTGACACCAAAAATATCCGACTACAAAAATGGCCGTCGGAGACTTCTCCCAAATCCCGTTCGTCGCTTTGCACCTGAACTGGCTCCAAGACACATCAACTTCCCGCGTAGGCCAATGTAGGTACATGTACATCCCCCTACCTACAAGTAGGTAGCCCAGCCCGCCCCCCTAATGCCGAGAACCACACCTCTGCCAAAAAAACAACAACCTGGCAGCACAAAAGGAAGGGTTCACAGATCTGCGGAAACCCATTCAAATCCCTGCAGATTTCCCACGAGGGAGGCGATGGACTGCCCGAGTGGATCTCACATTCCGCGTGCCTTTGCCGGGTTGCGACGCTACACCACGCTGTGACTGTGCTGTGCTATGCCATCTTCTTCTCGCTCTCTCCTCTTCTCTCCAGATTGAATGTGCGTGTGCGACGCTGAACCAACTGCATTTCAACGAGGGAAATCCTCCTCGTGCGGTTGGCTCAACCCCCCATTGACTTTCTGCTCTTCCGCACGTCTCCTCTCTTCGCGAGCAGCCGTATCCTAGAGTCCTGCATGTGAGCTGGCGGCGTGGGCTCGTCGTCGGCCTGTCCTCCCTGGAGTGCGGAGTGACAGGCCGGGATGATGCGCTCTGGAACATGACCTCGTGTATCATTACCGTGCACTAGGGCTGCTTTCTTCCGCGTCGTATTCCTCTACTCCTGGAATATCGGGCTTATGTGTCTAGCCCGTTGCATTCTCATCTTGATGAGGCTTTTTCCTGATGTACCTAACCTTCCGCGTACCATACCAAGTACTCCATATCGATCCATCTCGATGCTATTCCCGCCTTACATCAGACAGCCCTACCATCCCTGCCGCCGACGAGAGCTCTGGTCTGCAAAAACACAAATTCCGTCGCTTGAAAAGCTTTGGATCATGGTTCTTCCTCCCCAAAGCTTCCTCGCTTCCTCCCGAGGCTAGCTCCCGGCCAACACTCTGCATGCTCGAGGCTTGCCGTGTCGGCCGGCACCACGACGTCAGTGATTGACTTTTTGGCCAAGGCCTGACCACTTCATGCACCCGCGTCCATGCCATGTCTTGCCGACGCGCGCCTCATGTGTCCCAACCAGGGTATGCCCGACAAACAAAAGAAACTCGAGTCTCTGTCGTTCGCTTTGCCGTCCCATCCGGACGTTCCGTCGTGCAAACAAGACAAGAACGCTGCTTGTCCTGCTTCAAGACGGCAACCCAACGTGGTTCGCGACGTCAGATTCGCCCTTCACCCGTCCAAACTCTCAATGAGCCGATGAGGCCCATCCAAAGGTAGAGCCTCACCTCTAAACCTGCTCATAGTCTTCCGAGTCATCGCTCGCGTCGTCGTCATCGAGCATGTCCTCGTCAACCTCGGCCGGACCACCGGTCGTCACCCCCATTTCCGTCCACGTAGCCGGTGTCGGCGTAGACAAACCCCCTTCACTCTTACCACCTTCCGCCACGCCGTTGCTCTGCACGACCTTGGCTCCTCCACGTCCACGGCCGCCGGCCCCGCCACCACGGCCCCGACGCTTAGTCGGTGGTCCATCGGGCAGTGGTTTCCGGGCTTTTCTCCGACCGCTCGTGCCCTCCTTGGCTTCCTTCGGCGCCGCGTGCGCATACACCGTGACCTCGTCCGTCTCGCCCCGTTGCTTCTTCAGCGCCATGAGGTTCTCGAGGAAGCGCGTCTGCCGCTTCCGCTCGCCCGTCTTGTCCGCCGTGATGGGGATGTGGATGCCGTATTTCCTCCTGGTTTCCCTCAGCGGGTCGTCCTTGGCGGCCGCCTCGTGTTTCGGAATCAGTCTCTTCTCCACCGTGTTGATCCTCGCCCAGCTCGCCGCGAGCATGTCCACGCCGCCCGGCATTTGCCTGATGACGGGTATGGGGTGTTCCGCGTCGTGTTCCGCAAAGATGGCTTCTGTACCCAGGTTGCGCGCCCACGAGCCCTCAAACACTTTGCCCTTGTATGCAAACATGGGTTGGTCCGAGTGCAGGTCGAGAATCTGAATGTCGGGCGCCTGATCCAGCTCGTCCTCGGCGTCGGCGTTTGCATTCTCGCCCGTAACCTTGGGGTCGATCTGCGCCGCGTCTACGTCGCCCTCGTCTTCGGGTTCGGGTTCCGGTGCGGGTTCGTCGTCGTTTTCGTCGTCGGACAGGATGCGGTGGTGCTTCGGTTCGTCGGGTTTCTTGTGAGGACCGGCCCAGTGCTTGTAATGATATCCGCCGCGCCCGGATACCGGCGCGTTGCGTTTCCGACGGAGCAGTTGGGGTATCGATAGATCGACTGTCAGGTAGTATGTCTAATGCGCAGCGCTTCATCAGCAAGTCTGTTGCGGTTGTCTTTGTTGCGTTTGCGCCGCGCACCTCGATCTCTGTGTTGGAGTACTCAAACTCCCACTCCGAGTCCTCGCCTTCGTCAAGGTTGTCGGGCGCCTTGAGAGGCTGGTCTACGGAAGACGTCGCTGCCATTACCGGCGCAACAGATGCGGTGGGCTCATTCGTCGCCATGGTTATCGCACCGAACTGTAGGAGAGGACGCCTGTTGCGGGATGGAGTTGTTGCATTTGTGTTGTATTAGTGAGAAATCGAGATCCAGTGCTGGTGCGGAGGAGCGTTCTAAAGCATTGGCGCGAGGTTCTTGTCGTGGGTTTAACAAGATGAAGTTGCGAAATTGCAAAAATTTGGGCGAGGTTCCCAGGTGAAGCAGATTTCCTCTTTCGTCCATCAAGCTCCAGTCTGCAGCGGCAGCGTCAGCGGTAGTGGATGCTGTGAGACCTGTACTTACAGGGGTCCGCCAGCGATGAGGGGCAGCGATTGACCCCTCTGCCCCGCTATCGCAGGTAAATTTCCCCTTGAGCGCCCTGCGAGTGACGGGCGAGGGGGACCATCCCACCTTTTGACTCACAATTGACTCTTTTTTTTTCTCACGAGCGACGACATTTGAACGGCGCATTCCACTCGTTCACGATTTACGACCCAATTCCTGCCGCACAACCCCTTCCATACTGCTAGTATCCATTCCGCAGTCGCCAACATGCCAAAGGTCCACCTGCTGGACTACGTCGCCGGCAACGTCCGCAGCTTGGTCAACGCCATCGAAAAGGTTGGCTACGAGGTTGAATGGATCAGGAAACCCGAAGATGTGCCCTCAGCAGATGTACGTCTCACCTCCATCTCTGCCACTCCCAGACGTCAGCTCGTATCACTAACAATGCCTTCCTCCAGAAACTAATCCTTCCCGGCGTCGGCCACTTCGGCCACTGCCTGTCCCAACTCTCCCAAGCCGGCTTCCTCCCCGCCATCTCCGCCCACATCGCCTCCGGCAAGCCCTTCATGGGCATCTGCGTCGGCATCCAGGCCCTCTTTGAGGGTTCCCTCGAAGACCCGACCGTGCCCGGCCTCGGCGTCGCAAAGGGCCGCCTCGACAGCTTCGACGCTTCCACCAAGTCCGTCCCACACATTGGCTGGAACAGCGCCAACACGGGCGGCGCCGCCCTGTACGGCCTCCGCCCCGAGTCAAAGTACTACTACGTCCACACCTACAAGTTCCCCTACGTCCCCGGCGCCCTCGAGGCCGACGGCTGGACCGTCGCTACGGGCACCTACGGCACCGAGACCTTTGTCGGCGCCCTCGCCCGCGGCAACATCTTCGCGACGCAGTTCCACCCCGAAAAGTCGGGCGCCGCAGGTCTGCGCTGCCTCCGCGCCTTCCTCGACGGGTCCGGCGCCGCCTCCCTCGCCAACTCCGCCTCCTCCGCCTCCGCCCCTCCACCCTCTACCTCCTTCGAGGACGGCCTCACCCGCCGCGTCATCGCCTGCCTCGATGTCCGCACAAACGACCAGGGCGACCTCGTTGTCACAAAGGGCGACCAGTACGACGTGCGCGAAAAGTCGTCGGGCAACTCCGTCCGCAACCTCGGCAAGCCCGTCGAGATGGCGAAACGCTACTACGAACAGGGCGCCGACGAGGTCACCTTCCTCAACATCACCTCCTTCCGCGACTGCCCCGTCGCCGACCTCCCTATGCTCGAGATCCTCCGTCGCACCTCAGAAACCGTCTTCGTCCCCCTCACCGTCGGCGGCGGCATCCGCACCACCGTCGACCCGGACGGCACCAAAGTCTCGGCCCTCGAAATCGCAACCATGTACTTCAAATCCGGCGCCGACAAGGTCTCCATCGGCTCCGACGCCGTCCTCGCCGCAGAGGAGTACCACGCCGCCGGCCGCAAGCTCTTCGGCAACACCGCCATCGAGCAAATCTCCAAGGCCTACGGCAACCAGGCCGTCGTCGTCTCCGTCGACCCGAAACGCGTGTACGTGCCCAAGCAGGACGCCACCCGCCACAACATCGTCCCCACGCGCTTCCCCGGCCCCAAGGGCGAGGCCTTTTGCTGGTACGCGTGCACCATCAAGGGCGGCCGCGAAACCCGCGACATGGACGTCGTCGAGCTCGCCCAGGCCGTCGAGGCAATGGGCGCCGGCGAGCTGCTCCTCAACTGCATCGACAAGGACGGCACCAACAGCGGCTTTGACCTCGAGCTCATCGCCCAGGTCAAGGGCGCCGTCAAGATCCCCGTCATCGCGTCCAGCGGCGCGGGGAACCCGGCCCACTTTGAAGAGGTGTTTGAACAGACCACGACGGACGCCGCCTTGGGCGCGGGCATGTTCCACCGCGGCGAGTATACCGTCAGGCAGGTCAAGGACTACCTGAGCGAAAAGGGGTTGCAGGTGAGGCAGTTTGAGCAGGATGTTTAGACTTCCGGGGACTTTGTGGTATATATGGGACGAGGACATGAAAGACTAAGTAGACGTGTTACCCAAAAGCATTGAATGAAATTTTCAGCTATGATGAATGATCTCAATTGTGGTGTACGCTACGTTGAGAACTGAACAACCTGACGCGCACGCCGACGTTCGCTACAGAAGAAGCCACGGTGCTATCGACTGGTTCCAACGAGGTAAAACTACATACACTGCCAGTCAACTGAGTAAACGACTCCAAAGACGATAGCCCTCGAGAGTGGAAAAAGAGAAGCACCAACTTTTGGCCAGACGCAGACGAATAGTACAAAACACCGGGGCCTTTCCTCCCTTTTCTTGTCCTTTGACGCTTTGGTTCTGGTCTGATTACAGCCGGCTCAAACCGTTTCTCAAGTTTGGAGAAGAGATGCATAAAGACAGCGAGACTCCGAAAAAAAAAGAAGCCAGAAACTCCCCAACTACCGAGCTTTCATGAAGAAAAGACAAAAACAAAACAAACGCGTAGAGAATATGGCCACAGAAACCTAGATCTCCATGCCCATGAACAGCCACTTGTTGCTCGTCACGTCCACGTCATGCGCCCAGTGGTCCAACGTTGTCAGCTCGAAGCCCACCCACTGCAGGCTCTTCATCAGCGCCTTCGCATTTTCCTCGTCAACGCCTCTTTCGATGCAGACAACGAGGTGTTGGCAATCCAGGGGACCGTCAACCAACTCCATTAGTGCCATGAGTCTGTATGGCCGTTAGCTGACACTGCCAGGAGATAGAGGGTTAGAGGGTAAAACATACACAGGCTTCAGGTCACGTCCGATGACGTTCCTGTCGAACAAGGCGAACAGGGACCTTTCCGCCCCGTCGTCCGCCACAAAGGCACGGAAACTCGCGCCGCCATCAAAGTCCCAGACCTCCAACCACGCGGTGGCGGGACAGGGGGCGGCGACGGCAGCGGCAGCAGCGGACGCCGGAGCATACGCCGCGCCGGTACCGACGCCACCCCTCATCCCGGCAAAGTGCGGCCGGACAGCCAGGTCCTCGTCAGACGGCGGAGTCTGCAGCTCGGAATATAAAACACCCGACAGGCCGGAGCCATTCGATGCCGTGTTCCTCTCACCGCGGAACACGGCCCTCATGGACTCGCAAAAGAATCTCTCACATTCTTCCCTGATCTGAAGTGCTGCCCCCCCTCGGCGGCTAATCCTCTTGCCGGGAACGTCGCGCCGCTTGGTGCTGCTGCTGGCCTTTGGGAGCAGCGCGAGTTCGTTGGATGCCGTTATGGCCGCGAGGGGGGGGCTTGTTGGAGGTGATGGTAGTCCTGAGGAGGGGACCTCAGGAATACCACTCGGCCCCTGCAGTGGTTGGTTAGCGTGGGTGTCTTCAGTGTGGGGCCGGGAGAGACAAGTGATCGGCGTGTTTGGGGAGATGAGGCTCAAGATGCAGAAGGGGTTGCGACGGAATGGGGATACAAGACAAAGCGTGGGAGTGGAGTGTCACGTACCTGCGGCGCCGGTAGTGCAGTAGTGGAGACCGCGAAGAGTCGCGGTAGAGTCGACGATGTAGCAGCTGGCAAGGACATTGGCCTGACGGACAATGACCTCGCCATAATTACTACTACTGTAATTACTCTGCATATTCATGGGCGCCATTGCGATTGATTTCTCGGGGTTGTTGATTTCTTGACTCGGTGTGGGGGTGATGGTGGTGGTATGTGCGGTTCTCGGGAATTCGGAACCGGTCGGCAGGAATTTGATGGTTGAGATGGCGGGCTTGTGTGACTGAAGGTCTGAGAGACCTTTTGAGCAGTTTAATCGAGTTGAGTTTCTGGCGGTTGATTGACGATATCGTCGACAATGTATTTGGAGCGATGAGGGTGGGAGTGGAAGCTTTAATGGTACTTCTGACAGCGGTGAGGAACGGTGTGGGAAAGACAGAAAAAGCTCAGGAAAGGGGAGGAGGCCAGTGAGTTGCCTTAATAAACACCCAGAGAGTAGCCGACGAGGCAGTGGTGGAAACCAAAGGTGGTCCCGTCCAGCCTGGTGTGGCGGAGAAACAGAGCCGGCCAAGCCCACCGACGCCTACCCACGCCCACGGAGCAACCACCAACAGCACCACAACCACCACCGCACAGCATGCATTCGGGCAGGTTCAGGGGGGGTCAGTGGAGAAGAACAGTCACAACCAGCCGGCCCATCTCCACCCTCCTGTTCTTTTGACTGTGGTGCGTCCAGCGGGGATCCATGTCGCCATTCGCAATCCACGGTAAGGCAGGTCTTTTCATGCGTCACAGGTTTGCAATTGACTGGAGTTTGAGTCTATTGATCTTCGGGATTGCTCAGGTCATGTGGTCGACGATACCCATGTACTACCTACCTAAGGTAATCGGCGACAGACTGTTCCACTCAATGCGGGCAGTTTGCAATCTGCCACAGAGCCAGCGCCTCGGGTAGTGTAAGTACTAATCTCAAATGATTAGCTGCAGTGGTGGGTGCTGGTAGGCCTGGTAGGCCCCTGGAAGAAGGCCCAAAGGTACGAAACCGGTCGAGAGTCCACTGTCGAGCACGTTTTTGGCTGTGGCGCGTCGCATTGGCCGACCTGTGCTGACCGTCTCCTCGCATCAATCAATCCACCTTCATCAAGCCTGTGAAAAGCTCAGGGTTTTCCATCGTCCTTCACCGACTTTAGTGTCACTGCCACCCCAATTGGACTCTCCTCCATCGCATTGTTGCAATTCGCCGTTCTTTGCCTTCTTCCGCCTACGGAATTTGCTTACTACCGTGCGGCACGCACCGAATCAGCCGCCGCCAGCAATCTCGGTCGGATGGACGCTCCTAATCCGGATCCGGCGCGGGGCTTGGCGCCGACAGACTGCCACATCGTGTGTCGATATGATACCCACGCCAATCACAGCAGACGGCCGCACTGAAATTGTAGAAAGCAGTTCACATGCACGTGGACACCGCTGACCGAACCACACCCCGGCCGACAGCCAGGTCCAACCTCAAGCTCAAGCCCAGTGTTTGGCACCGTACTCGAGGCCCAGTCACATCGTGACCCAGCATTGAATTTGCCTCTTGACTGATGGATTCCACCCACACCAGTCGATTCTGACATTTCACGCGCCATCTCGACGTTTCCATGAACCAGCGTGGGGAATCTGAGGTAATCGCGGGGGGCAGATCATCGTATCGGTGACAGATAACCGTTTGACTCTGCCACAGCCACTCACTATAGCTTGGGCTGGTTAACCATTTTGTCCTTGCTTATCTTCTTTTTATACCTTTCAGAGGTGTCTGAAACTGCAGGGTCGTGTCTTGCAGCCCATGCCTGATTTGCGTGATCTCTGAGCGCGTCTATCACAGACATCTATCCCGTCGCATGGTCCGAGTCAATTCTACCCAGACACAGGGGCGCAAACAATGGTTCATTACGAGAGCAAATACGGATACTCATGTCGGAAACCGGCATGGTCGGACAGTCACTGGGTTCCATGTATACAAACGCCGCGAACCCGCACTCTGTGTAATGTCTTGTCGAACATTAATCACCTATTACATCAAACGAGGGATCGCATGCTAATGCCAATGCCGAAAAATGTGTGAAGCGGCACCCGAGTGGAGCGCCGGCATCATTCGAGCGTTGCGTTTCTGGGGTTCGTGTCTCCATTCCCGTCACTTGACCGCCCAGCCGTACCGGCCCCCACAATGCGATTGCGAGTCATCATGGCCTTTCGGGGTCGTTGGTATTTCCGTCACGGCGTTGCTCCTTGGCGTCGCTCGGATCGACTGTGAGAGGCGCTTGGGTGCCATCATTTTCACCTCGGCGTTGGGCAGAGGTGATAAAGTGACCACAAAACCACGCGAGCGGTCGTCGTCGCTCTCCTTTGCTGCATAGCGCTGGTAACGTGCTGCTCAGGCGGTTATCCACGCCAGTTGGGAATCAAACTTGCCCTCGCCGTCGAAGGACTAAAGGATGCCTAAGTGATCGAGACACGGCACAGCAGAGCAGAGCAGCCATTCTGAGCCCACAAGCTTGCAGCAGCTCTGTGGCCGTCTGTCCGGAGACCTCCGCCCGGGCGACGGAACAGCTCGGTCAGCAGGCTAGGGGCGGACAGCTGCAGATGATCAGCCAACCGATAGTCTTCGACCAGGTCGAACTGGGTGAGGTGCTAATTAAGCAAGAAGATAACCATGTTAGCTTGGCGCTTCAGTGCGTGCTCGACTCGCGAGAGCCGTCGATAGACGCAGCTATCTCTCGCTGTGTCTAGAAAGTCTGGTCATCTTCTCCCTACATGGTTCTTTCAGGGTACTCTGTCCCTCATGTCACGTTTACCATTCATCTTCCAAGAGGGGAGACCGCCCAGACTCGTGCCGCACACCCGCGTCAGTTGGGGACGCATCTGACGGCTCACGAACGAGACGACGATGCCCTCTCCACCAGCCACTCCCACGCCATCATCCATCGGTGACAATCTCACCTGGACCAAGTGGCGGCCCAACCCACCACTGCCGGCGCCATCTCTCATGCAAATGGTGACAGACTCTCCACCCTTGTCTGCCGGCGCTTCCCAGCTCCGGCCTGCTCTTCGGTACATCTTTACACTATCTTCACGACGCCCTACATATGTGTGCTACCAATACACACCGCCAACACTCCAAATCACTCTTGATCGACTGCCTTGTCCTTGGTATCCGTAGACCTGTCGATTATGCAGCATCAAGGGCTGCCCGACTATGGCCAGACCAACGGTTGCTGATCGCTCATGCAGACCGCACCTCCGAGCTGGCCTGGTCTGAGACTGTTGGCCGGCGGGACGAGGGGTAAGATACGTGTGGTAGCTGGTCAACAGCTCCTGTCCCGTCCGGACCGAGAGAGATACAGCTACGCAGACCAAGAGGTCACACGTCGCAATCCATGTCACCCGTCTTTGCTTTATTCCCTCCTTTGCCTGCCTCTCTCCCTCCCTCCCTCCCTCCGCAAGAGCTGCAGCCACCCCAGAAATGCCTGTGCAGCATCTCGCCATGTCTTGCCATTCATCCCATCCCCAACAAGATGCAGAAACAACGTGAATCCCCGCAACCCGAATGCTCTGCCTTACTCGTGTGGTCATGCAAACTCCAAGCGCGGTAACCTCGACACGGGAAACGACGTTTCGCCCAGAGGTCAAGGTCTCTACACCGCGCAAAAGGCCAGGCTCGAAGAGATGGTCGCAGCCGGAGTTGCAGAACACACACCTGCTACCAGACGATTGCGAGTCCGTGACGACTTTTTTTTAACACCTTGACCGCGCGAACCACGAGTGAGACCCAGCCATCCATCCCATCCCATCCCATCCCCCAGTCCGTCTCGTGCCGAGTGTGTCTCTGGTCAGCCAGGGCGAAAGCTACCTACCTTTACCTTACTCGCCGTACCCAGCCTCGCCTTACCCACACGGCCCTCCCCTTTGACATCTTTTGTAGATCAGACGCAGATAGCAGCGAATGGTTCTTTGGTCGCCTTGCTTTTACAAATGTGCCGCAAACCTCTTCTTTCGCTCTGAAAACGTGGATACTGCGCAGATAAGAGAACATCTCTTCATACAACACATCCGTGACCCGTGGCCATCGAGTCATCGACACACTCACGGCGTCACGCAAAACCATGCTCGCCGCTCCAACTCCCACCCCGCGCCGTCTCCGATCGTGACCCCTCTCCGAAGCCGAACATCACCACTTCCGGACCCAGCCCCGAACTCCCCCTCCCCGAACAAAACAAAGCCGAAGGACGCTCGCGAAAGTCTCCTCCAAAAAATGGCGCCCAACATCATCGTCTCCCGCCCAATCTTCCCAACCTACCTCCTCCCCTCCCTGAACCTCCCCTTCCGCCGCCGCCGCTCATCATCCTTCTCCTCCCCACAAACCCCTCCAGAATCCCAAGTCCCTTCCCTCTCCTCCTCGCCAACCTCCTCCACCACCGCCGAAACACAGTCAGAAAGTCCCACCACGCCGCCCGCCAGCCCTCACCTCTCCCAGCAGCAACAACCTCCACCTCCGCCTCACTCCTCCCCGCTTCCCAAACCGCACCTCCGCCGCCGCAGACACCCGTCCGCCCTCACCCGCACCCAACCCGACACCCTCCGCTGCTCAACCTGCTCCGCCGACATCGCCCTCGCCTCGCAAATCGTCTCCAAGGGCTTCACCGGCCGCTACGGCCGCGCCTACCTCGTCGCCGCGACATCCCTGCCCCCGACCTCCCCGACCCTCGTCTACGCAAACAGCTCCGCGGGTCCGGGCGTGCTCGCCAACGTCCGCGTGGGCAGGTGCGAGAACAGACAATTGGTCACGGGGTGGCACGTTGTCGCCGACATCACGTGCCTCCTCTGCAGCGCGAAACTGGGCTGGAAGTACGTCGACGCAAAGGAGCTGAGCCAAAAGTACAAGGTGGGCAAGTTCATATTGGAGGTGGAGCGGGTGGTACCCTTTCGGAGCTGGGAGGACGGCGCCGATGGGGAGGAGTTTGGAGTTGACGTGAGCGATGGTGAGGCGCAACGGGACGAAGTTGAGGATGGGGAGCAGGAGCAGCAGCCGATTGCAGACGAGGCCGGGGACGGAACGGTTGAAGAGCAAGGCGACGAGGAAAGTGGCAAGAAAACAGCAGCATACCAAGAACCTGAAGTCGTTTTCGACTCCGAGGACGAGGATGATCTCGAGGACCTCTTTTCCGGGACGTGGGACCCCGAGGTCGTGGCCAGGAGGCGGAGTCGAAAGGTGTCGTCGGCCCGGAAGAAGTAACTCCTTTCCGTGTTCGCTTCGTGGCCGAGACCCACTCCTCCGAACCGGTTGAACTCTACGATATCTCGGGCTCTTCAAAGGGCTCTCACAGCCTCCATTCACTGCACACGGCGTTTTTGTTACTGGGACGGCCGGGCCATACGGGACATGGATTATACCACTACACTGAGCGCAAAGTATGACATCTGACGGACTAATACCCCCACGACTAGGCATGATTTAGGCAGTTTAGGCACGAGTAGTATGATTTGTTTGGGTATTTATTTAATTACGTGTCAGAGACTCGCACCTGAAGATTTGTAGCAAAAGTACCTCTTACTGCGCCTGTCCCGGCGCATTGCCATGCAGCTGCGCTTAAAGCACGCGGTAGACTAGTCGGCCGCCGGCCGAGTCAACCGCTGTTGGCTATATGTGTGCACCTGACAGTTGTGCCCTGCCAAGCGTGCAAGACCTCATGCCACATCGACAACAGCAACACCTTATGCGGTGGGCTCCTCCGCAACGTAGTGCAGGTAGGCACCAAGGAGCTTGATGCCCTCAATGTAGTTGCGCTTGTCCAGCTTCTCGTTGATGGAGTGGGCGCCGTCGGTGGAGCTACCCATGGGAAGCAGCAGGACATTCTTGCCGGTGGCCTGCTCAAAGGTCAGGGTAACGGGAATGCTACGCCGTGTTAGTCACGCTGCTTTCGTATACAAACAGAAGAGACACCTTACCTTCCACCCTCGCGAGTGAAGTCGGGCTGGACGCCCCACACGCGCTCGGTAGCCTTGGCGGCAGCGTTGAAGTTCCAGTGCTTGGGCGACGCAACCCACCACTTTCCGGTGTGCTGAGCCCAGACCTTGAGCGTGTTCTTGCTGCCGAGCTTGGCGAAAGTGTCCTTGACGTACTTGTACACGAGCTCGTTTGTCTGCTCAATCTCCATGTTGGGAACGGTGCGGATGGAGAACTTGCCAGTAACCTTGGCGGGGATGACAGTCTTGGCACCCGGAGCAGAAAAGGCACCCTCGATACCGTGAACTGAGAGAGAGGGGTAGCGCCATCTGGCCATGAGTGTTGGCTTCTTGTCTTCGAAAATGGTTGTCTTGCTACCCAGAGACTCCTGGAGAGTCTCCATGGTGAAGGCGATGCCGTCGTAAAGGGTTTCCTCGTCCTTGGTGACGGGAGCAACCTGGTCCATGATGCCGGGAATCTGGATCTTGCCGTCCGTGTCGACCAAGGAGCCGAGAACGCGCACGAGGTCGGTCATCGGCTCCTGTGCAGTACCACCAAAGACACCGCTGTGAAGGTCGGCTCCGGGGCCGGAAATCTCGACAGAGTAGTAGTTGCAGCCACGGAGGCCGTAGGTCAAGCAGGGCTTCTCGGTACCCAGCCAGTAGTTGTCCGAAATGCAAACGGCGTCGGCATCGGCGAAGTACTTCTTGGCCTCGGCGTTGATCAGGTCATCAAGGCCCTCGGAGCCGTACTCTTCCATACCCTCGAAGCACATGAGCAGGTTGACGGGGAAGTCGATGCCGGCCTTCTGGTGAGCCTCAATGGCGTTCAACCAAC
Source organism: Colletotrichum trifolii (assembly GCA_004367215.1). Taxonomy (NCBI): domain Eukaryota; kingdom Fungi; phylum Ascomycota; class Sordariomycetes; order Glomerellales; family Glomerellaceae; genus Colletotrichum; species Colletotrichum trifolii. Next base: position 90,408 of record RYZW01000130.1, on the reverse strand, counting down.
CCAAAACAGGTCCCTTATCGTCGGTGGCACCACGACCAAACATGCGGCCCTTGTCGTCGACGCTCAGCTCAAAGGGCTCGGTGGCCCAGCCGTCGGACTTCTCAGCAGGCTGAACATCGTAGTGGCCGTAGACGAGGATGGTCCTCTTGTTCTTGTCGTTTCCGTAACGTCCGAGAACGACAGGAGGTAACTGCAGACCGGGGATATCGGGCTGCTCCCCGAGAGGGCGGAGCTCGACAGAGGCACCGAGACCCTTCAGCTCGGCAGCGAGCCACTCGCCCATCTTGACGACATCAGGACGGCGCTCGACGTCGGCGGAGATGGAGGGAATCGCAACGGCCTTCCTGAGGCGCTCGATGAAGTGGTCGGCGTCGGTGTCGACCTGCTTGAAGTAGCCGTCAAGTTGGGGCGCCATCTTGCGAGCTTGGTGTTGTTTAATTGCTTGAGTGAGATAACAACGGCGAGTATCAGCTGTCCGGGTCGTCTGCCAGCACGGGAGAAGTCTAGGAGGTGTAGGAAGAAACTTTCGAGTAGTCTGAGTGCGGGCAAAGCCTCTCAACAACGAGGTGCGGGGCATGACGACCTTCTACATCGGGCGTATTGGAGCTGGACCAGAGGTGTACGGCTCTCTGCGCAGCAAATGTACCTCACCTGCACCTGGCCACACTGCTCGAGGGAATGGCGGGGTCCTCAGTGTCGCATCCAAAGCTTCGGCAAGCCGCGGCGTATCAGCAGCTAGAAGTGGCTGGCGATTGGCTAATACGTGTAGACGCTAAGACCACATCAAAGGACCTTTTGCGTGACGCTGCACGTGATCTGAATCCAGCCGGCTCTGATGACTCAGATGGGAAAGCCACTTTTCCATGTCGGGATGGGCTGGGGATGGTGGACGGGACTGGACCTGACGGGAGCCCCCCAGCTGTCACATCGGAAAAGCGCTGCTTAGAAATTCCGCTTACTCACGTCACGTGCGCTACTATCCCTCCGACCCGGGCAGAGGCCCCTGGCGAGGTTGGACAGTGGTGGAACTGTACGGAGTACCTACTACAGAATTCACCCAAGTGGAATCCACCTAGAGTTCCTTCTTTCTCCGTTGACCTTTCCTGCACCCAACCGGCTATATCTCTTCCCTTTCCCCCTTCCACTTTCTCTTTTCTTTCCCACGAACACTGCACCCAACGTCGCCATCGCCCACGTCAAACCCTTTGCGACGATTCGCCTTTCGTCAACATCAGCTTTGGCGTGACTTTGCGGCTCTTTTTCTGCGACCCATCATCGACCAAAAAAGATTTCCCGAGTTATTGGCAGCGCGCGACGCAAGTGCCCGCCCGCTCAGCGAACAAGTTCATTCCATTTCCGGTTTTCTGAAAGGCAGCTCACGACTGCTGTCCGCGCTACATAACTATTGATCTGGAAAGAAAAAAAAGAACACTTGGCTTATTGAGGCTTCTCGACTGATGGTCCGCGCGGTTTCGAGGTGATTTGGACGTGAGGAGGGATTCACACAAAGGGCAGCCTTTTCCCATCTGGTTCGGCCTCTTTGGCATTGTACTCTTTCTCTACACTCCGCAACCCTTATTTTCCCTTTTTTCCAAGTAAATCAGAATTGATTTCCATTACTCTTGAGTGGTGCTGAGCGCAAGAGATCGCAAAATCAGCAAGAAGAAGAAATATTAGCATCAAATCACTCTCTACTCACCTAGCTTCGCGTCTGACGTGGTCGCCGCTTGGGTTCATCATCCCCTCGGTACGTCGACTTTTGACCGCAGAGTATTTCCCTGCCGACACCTGCTTCGAACAACCACTGCAGTGACCAGAAGAGCGCCTCCGACATCATGGCTTCGTCCGTCTTTTTCAAATTCAAGTCGCAGAAGGAGCCCACGCGGGTCGAGTTTGATGGCACTGGTATCTCTGTGTTCGAGTTGAAACGCGACATTATATTGAAGAGCGGTCTCGGTGATGGGACCGACTTTGACCTGGCCATCTACTCTGAAGATGGAAGTGAAGGTGAGTATTCGTGCCTCGTTGCAACTGTGCCATGTCTGACCATGAACCAGAATATGACGATGACACGACCATCATTCCACGATCAACCACCGTTGTCGCTCGGAGACTCCCTGCTTCGAAGCCCGGTGCTGGTCGCGGCGCACGATATGTCTCGGGTAAAATGCCTGTGGCGGCAAAGAATTCGTCTCGAAAGGAACAGCCCACCAAGTCAGCGACGGCCAAGACCGCGTCCAGCGCCATCAGCCAGATGAATAGTGCCATGACCGAAGAAGAGAAGATGGCGGCCATGTTCCAGGCCCAGACGGAATCCTGGTCTGCTCAGCAAGAGGAGATGTCACAGTAAGTCATCTGCCGGTTTAGATAGTGCGTCAGAAGCTAACCCAGCAAAGCCAAACTCCCGTCTTCAAGCCGGGATCCAAGAAGCCCGCAAATGTCCCGGATCATGATCCTCCAAACGGTTACATTTGCTACCGCTGCGGAGAGAAGGGCCACTGGATTCAGCTGTGCCCGACAAATGATGACCCCGAGTTTGACAACCGTCCGCGTGTGAAGCGCACTACTGGCATTCCGCGGTCTTTCCTGCGTACTGTCGACAAGTCGGTCGCCCTGGCCCAGAGCGGCGATGACGAGACCAAGAGGCCGTCGGGCATCATGGTCAACGCCGAGGGAGAGTTTGTGATCGCAGAGCCTGACAAGGCGTCGTGGGAGCAATTCCAGGCCAAGACCAAATCCTCAGCTTCTGCTGCCAAGGCGATTGCTATGGGAGACAAGGACTTGGAGGAGAGGGGCTTGGCGTGCCCCATCGACAAGAAGATGTTCATAGACCCAATGAAGACCCCGTGCTGCCAGAAGACGTATTGCAATGATTGCATTACGAATGCTCTCATCGAATCGGACTTCATCTGCCCCAACTGCTCAACGGAAGGTGTTCTGATAGACGATCTGAAAGCTGACGAGGAAGCCGGCGACAAGATCAAGGAGTTCCTCAAGGAGAAGAACGAGGCCAAGAGTCCCACCGCGGCCTCACCACCTGGGGCGGGATCACCAAAGGAGACCACCGAGGAGACGAGTGGAAACGCAAAGTCGCCCACCCCGCAGAAGTCGCCATCTGCCGCTCCGGCTACGACTGCCGCCCCTACAACCAGCGGCACCCCCAAGTCGACTTCAGCCACACCCGCAACCGCCCCGGCAAAGCCTGCGGACCGCGCTGCATCCGAAGAGTCTGCGTCCAAGAAGCGTCCCGCCGACGAGCTCCTCGAAAATCCCAAGATTCCTAAAGCCCCCAAGGCCATGCAGAAGCAGCAAGAGCAGCAGGCCGCGATGATGGGCATGAATGGTATGAACGCCATGCCGATGAACCCCATGATGGGCTTCGGCAACATGCCCATGATGAACGGATTCATGGGAATGCCAAATATGCCCATGAACATGAATATGCCCATGATGCCCATGATGAATCCCATGATGGGCATGCCTGGGTTCAACGCCATGAACGGCGGCGGCTTCGACATGGGCAACGCCAACTGGAACGGCGGCTTCGGCAACATGAATGGCATGAACGGTGGCGGCATGAACGGCGGCATGAACAGTGGTATGAACGGTGGTATGAACGGTGGTATGAATGGAGGCCCGGCGGCCGGTGGTTTCAACCCGCAGCAGCGTCACAACTTCACGCAGCCGAGCAATGACGAGGACGCGTACTTTCGGAGACCGGTGAACCCGCACCGCCATCAGAACCGCCAACGTCGAGTGCGCCCCAGCGACTACAGGGAGCTGTGAGCGCCCGTCGTCTTTTTGGCGGAATTCTTCACTTCTGCGTCTGGCCTGAGTGTGTCAATTTGCTTCCGACAACTCGGTCAAAAGACGCCACCGCATGGCAAGCCTCTTGATTTGTAATACTAAACGACACACGCATTGCATCACGGCTCACTTCATTACATATTGGAAAAACACGGCATACCAAACTCGGGAACGCCGAAAGGGAAAGTTGGACAGGGCTTCTGAGCCCATGGCGTTTTAAAGGAACGGGAAATTGGGGAGGTTTGCTTTTTTGCCTGGGAGGTGATCAGGCTGGGTTAGGTCCCCTTTTTTATTTCAACAGAGGAATGCACATGGCAGACGAAGAGGCACACCTCATGATGCCTCTGTCGATAACTTGGCTCGGCGTGGAACTATTTTGTACGTAAACACGCATAACAAGGTCAATAAAGTCTCATGCACAATAACCATAGGGTATCAAATCGTTCGTGAATGTATTCTATGTCTCCACTCGTTACTCTTGACGCCTCATTTCACCATCCTGTTGTGATCACTGTTTTTCATGTCATGTATTTTCGACTCCGCAACACCAACACCGTCACATAACCAGCCCAACGACGTCCTCGTCCTAGGCGTCCATCTCGGGAGGAACGTAGGGCGTGGTCAACATCTCGCTAAACCTTTCAAGCTTCTCCTTTCCGCGGACCTCCTCGACGAGCAGGGGCATGCGCACGACGTTGAACTCGTCGTAGAGCTCCTCAATCTGCTCGAGGTATTTCTTCTGCATCTTGCGGCGGGCGTTGCACTGGTCGCAGTTGCTGCCCTTTTTGGGGAAGAGGAGCTGGTTGACGACGATGCTGTGGGTGTCAATGCCGTAGTTTGCGAGCTCCTGGATCATGCGCTCCGTCTCGTAGAGGCTGAGGAACTCTGGGATGCAGACGCAGACGAAGGTGGTGAGGTTCTCATCCTTGAACTGGGCGTTGACCTCGGAGATGGTCTCGCGGAGCGTCTCGAGCTTTTCCATCATGTCGCTGAGGTTCTGGCCGTTGGGGAGCTGGCCGCCCTGGCCGAGGAAGCCGTTGAGAAGGGGTCCGTACTGGGAGCTGAGCTGGGAGACCTTTGCGAGGGCCTTTTCGAGGACGGAGGGGAAGGAGAGGAAGCGGAGGGTGTGGCCGGTGGGGGCCGTGTCGAAGATGATGGTCTCGTAGGACATGGACTTTACTTGCTTGAGGACCTCGGCGAAGGACATGGCTTCGTCGATACCGGGGATCTGCGCGACGTGGAATGTTAATTGGGCAGGAGGAAAGAGGCAGTTTGGAGACGTACAGCAAAGGCAAGGTCCTGCATCATTCCGCCCATGCCGCCGCTCATGGCGTCGAGGTCCTCACCCTGGCCGGCGAGGAGGTCCTGCATGCTGCCGTTGGGGTCAATCTCCATGGCCGAGAGGTTCTCGAAGCCGTCGATGAGGCGGGCCTCCTTGCCGAACTTCTGGTTGAAGGCGTCGGAGAGGTTATGCGCGGGGTCGGTCGAGATGAGCAGGACGGAGCGGCGGTGCTTGGCGAGCTGGATTGCGAGGGAGCAAGACGTCGTCGTCTTTCCGACACCTCCCTTTCCTCCGACGAAGATCCAGCGCAGCGAGCGCTGGTCGAGGAGGGACTGGAGCGTGGGCTCCATCGCGTCGTCGGCGTCGATGATGGCGGCCATGGTTGCTGTGAGGGTCTGTCTTGGCTGGGCTGACCTGGTGAATGGCGATGAATTCAATCTGGTGGGGTTTGCACAAGGTCGTGAATGAGTTGTCTCTGTATCAAGGTCAGACTGTTCGAATCTGGGGACGTTTGCAATATGTCATGGGCGCATTCTAAGCTATTCTAGAAGGGCTCAGTCGCAGGGCGCCTTCTCACCCGCCACATGGCGGGGCACCCCGGAGGAATGGACGGTGCGACTACCGGGCCTTTTTGGGTTCGGCGCACGGTAGCGTACCCACTGAAGCTCAACGAGTTTGACCGGAGCTTCATTTAGTTCGACATTTCGCGACGCACGAGGAAGTTGCTGCCTCACGATCCACATGCGCCATGTCTGCGAACGGCTACGCTGTTCTCCAGGAGCTTTCAGGCAAGCTGGCGCAGCGGACTGTACAGGTCACCGTGTCGCCCAGACCGACCAGGTTTGCCGAGCGTCGCGCTGTGCTGCACGCATTGCAGAAGTTTGGCCGAGTCGAGGTATTCAAGAAGCTCGACGTAAGTACATTGCACTTTGCTGGGTACTCTGAGGACGTTAATTGACATGTGTATATCACGCAGAACCACGACTCGTCCTTCATCGCCGTCCTTTCCGATAAGTCACAGGTCAAAGATGTCGTCAACAAGAGCCCTCTGGCCTACCAGCTCGCCGTCCCGCGACCACACGGCTCCGTCCAGAATTTCCTCACGAGCTCGACCTCGACCGATCCCATCATAAACCCCAATGACCCCAAAAAGGGAGCAGACGGAAGGCAACCAGCCACCGATGATGAGCACAAGGATTTCGCGCTGCACATATTCCCCGCCACGACCTACCTCCACGTGGCTGCGGTGAAGGCGTCGCCCCTTCACGGTCCTTGGCCCGAAACCCGCCGCGAAACGACCATGTCCGCAACACTCAAAGCTGCTATGCCCAGAAACACTGCGACAGATGGCCTGGCAGACTGGGAGACCGGGGGTCAGGTGCCATCGTCAGCCCGAGGCCAGCTATGGGAGGAGATCCTGCTAGGCACCAATTCGTTCGACGTGGCGACGCGCGCCATAACGGACCGTATACAGCGGCGCAAGAAGCGGGAGAGGTTCCCAGCGATCATGGAGGGCTTGGTGCATCTCCAGAAGCAGTCGCAGTCTGAGTCTCAAACGCAGGGACTGGAGTCAGAGCAGCAGTGAAACTACCATTCGCGTACTACAATATCTATGCATAAGCGACAGACGCGACGCGGCGCATCTTCGTTGACTCCGAACGCCATCACAATGTCGAGTCTCAGGGTACAGCAATCGCTTTCAGCTTCGCCGAAACTAGACGCTAGACTGCAACCCGGGCCTGACAAAACCCAAGGCAGTTGGGCGGCGGAAGAGATAATCCGCCGGAGCCAAAAACTTGCCCCGGGATGGGATCATGCCGGAGATGGGATGGCAGCAGACGACATGATCAGATCATGGCACCGGGCGGTACTACGGATGCCTTCGCTGCAAAATGTGAATACAGGCAGGCCGTGGACGATCGAACTACGACCTTATTGGCGACTAGAATTCGTCTCGAAAAAAGCGTCGACGGTAAGACGCTTCACGAGGATGACGGAGTGTCTCAAAGGGTCTTCGCTAGCGGCACTACGTCTCCAGTTCCTGACGACCGGCCGCAGATGCCTGTACGAGAAAATACTGGAATTGACAACAGTTCCAGCCAGAAAGCCAGCGTCAACGTCAGAGACGTTGCACGCTGGGCTCCCATAGCCAGGGGTCGCCCATGGCGTGGCGTCATTCAGAACCACAAAAACAAGGAACGCCTGCGACCTGCAATACCCTGGATCGGCAAGCAACGCCGCGACGGACCAATCAGCTTGGCGATAATCCTAGTACGTCACGTAAAGGACACCTCCAAATGCCACGTTATTCTCGCCAAAGTCACCGTCACCAGCTTTCCGTCGCTCAATCTTGGCCCGACATCACCTTCGTGGACAACACTAGGCGAGCCGACCAACCGTGGCGCGGGAAACGTTTGCGCAGACAAGGGTCGTTCCATTTCCTCAAGCCACGAAATTTCAAGCCCACACGCCGTCTCGGCCACCATGATGACGTTGCGGCTGCCAGCTGCGCGATGTCCTGACTTACACGGCATTCTTGGCCCGAGACGGTGTATCCAACGTCGTACAGTCACAGAGATCACCGCACACCACCATGCGAATTCCTGGTTCTGGTCCGACTCAGGGGATCTGAGACGGCGGTGCTTATATGTGACGGCTTCGCCCTTCTTTGGACGAACATGTTCATCTGGAGAGTAACACATTACGACTTGAACATTAGCCTCAAAGCACTACACCAACCAGCCTACACCAGCCACCCCCAGTAATACACCCTCATCATGGCTGTCACCGGCTTCATCCACCACTTTGGTACCTTTTTGCTACTCGTAGCAACAGTACTCCTGGTCATTACTAGCATCTCCTCGCCGGTGGTGAACAACATCTCCATTCTTACTGTCAAGCTTGGTGATGGCCAAGGTGCCGACTCTATCACCTTTGGCACCTTCGGATACTGCTTCCGCGGCGGTAAATCAGAGTACGTCTCCTCTGCAAGGCATTTGCGACCAGTAACTAACCCTCACCAGTGGCTCCGACAGCTGCCCCAGCTCTCGCATCGGCTACTCGCCCGCCGATATCGTCTCGGAGATGGATGGTACCCAGTACTCGAGCTACTCTTCCAACACCGCCGAGGCCTTGACCCGCGTCATGATCCTCCACCCCATCGCCGCCGGCGTCTCCTTCATTGCCTTCGTCCTCTCTCTAGGCGCTGGCATGTTCGGCTCCCTGTTCGCTGCTCTCGTCTCCAGCGTTGCCTTCCTCATCACCCTTGTCGCTCTCGTCTGCGACTGGGTTGGCTTTGCCCTCGTCCGCTCCAATGTCAACAACGACGACGATGGTGGTGCCAGCGACAGCTACGCCCACTTCGGCGTAGCGTTGTGGACTCTGCTTGCCGCCCTCATCTGCCTCTTCCTGGGCACCGTCATCGTCTTCTTCACCTGCTGCAGCGGTCGTCTCCACAAGCGCCGTCAGCAGCGTGCCAAGGTCGACCACTACTCTCCTCCTGCCACGCACACCAAGTACCGCCGTCGCCGCTGGTGGCAGCGCAGCCGCTACTAGATCCGGGTAAAACTGGGCTGAGCTGAACAATAAGGCGGTCTTTTGAGTCGTCTGATGGGCTTACAATATGGCACCTAATCTAGCGATGGAGTATTTCGGTGTTTAGCGATGGATATTGATGAGGTTGTTGTGCGATTATGATACCACGCCTGCATCGGCAGGACATGAATCTTTTCTTGTATACTATGACTATCTAATGACTATATTCTCCTACAACTGCTCATATGGTGGCGTGAATTCCGGGTGAGGCTGTACACAGTATTTACATGGACATGAAGAAGCCATGGTCCATACTGGCAGTAGAGGATATTGATGACCTTGTCCCTTTTCCCAGGTGCTCATTGCGTCGCGGAGCCAATACATCAGAAAATCAGAGCACACAACCAGAAACGTCTATTGCAATGATAGGTTCATCGTCACCGCTAATGGGCCCTATGTTTGCTGCCGCGACGATGTTTGCTGCCCATGGCACTCATTTTGGCGCTCATTTAGACGCACCCCGGTAGATGCATATCCCATTGCCGGACCATCAAGCCCCTTCCATCTGCACCTTGTCCTCGAGCATTGCGGGTAGCCTTCCACATCACCAAAATTTTCTCAGGGGAAATCCGAATTCACTCTTGGACGGGCGGATCTCTCGCGAAATTTATTGTGGAAAATTCTGGTCAATTCCCGGATGATGATGTGGCCGGCACTCCGATCCGCCACGCTCGCGCGGTCGTCCGGTTTCTTTAACCGGCCTTCGTGCCGGCACTACTCGGCGAAGGCCGCGTCGGACCCGCTGCGGATCCTATTCTGCGGCTCCGACGAGTTCAGCTGCGCGGCGCTCAACGCGTTGAACGCGGAGAAGAAGCGCAATCCGGGCCTGATTGAGTCGCTGGACGTCGTGGTGCGACCGGGGAAACTGGCCGGGAGAGGCATGAAGAAGATCCGCGAGGGTATGTCGCGAAGCAGCAAGTATGTTGTGAGGCATGGTCTGACGTTGTCTAGTTCCCTTGAAGAAGCTCGCCGAAGAGCTCAATCTTCCGATCCATACCAGAGACACCTTCACCGGGTGGCAGGTACGCAGAGATTTTCTCTCTCGACAGATGTTGGCGATGCATACTAACACAACTCAGCCCGAAAGCAGCATCAATCTCATCATAGCCGTCTCGTTTGGTCTTTTTGTCCCACCGAGGCTGTTGAAACTGGCCAAATACGGCGGACTGAACGTCCATCCATCTCTTCTTCCAGAGTATGTCCTCGTACTGTCTCATCGCCGTGCTCAAAGCTGACTCTCGCACAGCTTCCGGGGGCCGGCACCGCTACATCACACCCTGCTACAGCGTCGCACTCATACGGGGGTCACACTACAGACCCTTCACCCCAAATCCTTCGACCATGGCACCGTTCTCGCCCAGACTCCGCTGCCGGGCATCCCTATTCCGGAAAACTGCACGACGCAAGACCTGCACGATATCGTCACCCCGCTCGCCGCGGAGCTTCTTGTCGACGGGCTCCGTCGTGGGGTTCATGTGCCTCCTCACAAGGACGTCGGCTGGCAGCCCACGGATGAAGAGCTACGGAACCTGTCGCACGCCCCAAAGTTGACCAAGGACGATCGACAGTTGAAGTGGGGGAAGATGTCCTCCGACGACGTCGTCCTCCGTCAGCGCGTGTTGGGCCCGGTTTGGTGTGAAGCGACGCGCGTCAGTGATGGGAAAAAGCTCAGAATCATTCTTGAGAATGTGCAATTGCTTGAAATGCCGGTAGATGTCTTGATGGAAGTGGAGAGGTTCATCGGGTCAAATGGTTGGTTTGAGCGTCGACCCTTTTGGTACTTGGATTCTGAGGCAAATCTTTGCGGCGAGTGGTCAGATATGACTATGGATGTGATCATTGACTCGGAGAAGAAGTGTGCCGAACACGCCACGGTTACGTACTTTGCAGAGAGTGAGGAGGATGGTAGTGTTTTGATTCCTACCCACCCGTACTTTGAAGGGAAGTATGTGGCTCTTCGCGGAGGCTTGAGGGTGCCGACGATCAAGGTTGAAGGCTCGACGAGTAAGCCTGCGTTACACGCGCTCAAGGACTTTGGTAGGCGTCCAGTTGGAAATTAATTCAACGAAAAGGCGGCTTCCAACATCGGGATACAGAATGAAGGATGGTACGACTGGTGGAGTGGCCGAGATGTTGAAATTTCGCGGCAAAAGGAGGATGACTGGATGGAAAGAAGCCATTGAGAGACTGTACAGTATACTAATTACCCCCATCAAGGGCTCTTAAGGGTTTCTGTGTAAAGCATACTTGTAAATTTCATTGCGGTAGAAAACAGAATGAAAGTTGATGACAAAATAAACAACCACCTTGTTGAACGGCATTTGACAGCCGATGTATAGGGCGACATCTCCAAGGCAGCAAAACTTCTTAAATAATATAGATATTAGCCCAAGGTAACTTGACTTCTCAACTTTCTCTGACTGGATTCAATCAATGTCTACACACTGACTGTACACACACTTATCTAGAGTTATCTTCAAAATCAGCCATGGAATTACCGCATTAGAAGCATTGAGATTGAGGAAGGAACATCCACAACGATACTGCTCCTTCCTTTACTACTCTGAATCACATCACCTTCCAGTAAAGAGCGTAGGACTTGTAGGCTGGTTTATCATCTGCTTAACTCCCTCTCCTCTACTGCATCCTCTTTTTGCTCCTTCTCCCAACCTCACCCCATCTCATAAACTGCTTCTAACTTCCTGCTCTAGCTTCTCACTATCCTATATCTCATAGTTGAAGCCTCTTCCTCTTTCTTACCTCTTGCCCCTCGCAACTTGCCTCTCCTGCTCTTGCTTTTTCTTTTAGTATCCCGCACCATTGCATCTAAACACTTCACCTCCTTCTACCTTCACACCCACAGCTTCATCTCTCTTTCCATTACCAGCAAATACCAGCCATTGATCACTCTTGGCTACAGTACAACAAACCAGACACCCCAATTCAGGAATAGCACTCGGATATCATCTTCAACCGCCTGCAAGGCTTGACACAACTATATCCAAGAACGGCAGCAGCATTCACGATGTCAGCTCCTGCTTCAAACCTGGAGGCCTGCGCCCGTTTCCTCCGTGATGTCCAGGCAGCTGTGGATACCTACAACACCGCTTGTCCAAGCAAGACCATTGAGCTAACCATCTTTCGGACTGCGGATAACAAGGGAATCAGAGAAGTTCGTCTTGCTGGACCTGATTCACACATTGAGGTCAAGGCACCACCATCCCTCTTCAGTACTACTTCACCCTCAAGACAATCCTTTGGCATCATTCAGTCAACCTCAAAGCCAGTCAAGGCCCGACTTGCAAAGCAAAGCAGCAAGATTCTGAGACCATCTCCTAAAATATCACACCAGTCTTCCAGACTCCGTCGTTCTACGGCCCCAACCCCCGACTCCATGCCTGGCTCCCACACTCCACCTGGCCGCATTCACAGCCAGACAGTCAGCAGCTGCAGTACACAACCGTCAAACTTGACCAGCTGGAGCGAGAACATGTCTCAATCAGGAACCAGAGCTGGCCAGAAATTTGATGCTTCCTCCTCCAATCACTCCTGCCAGGATACTTTGAGGCAGTTTGTCCCTGGAAGCCAGGTGCTAGCTAATGTTGGCTCCCACGAAAACACTTCTGAAAAAGCTCTTTCTGCCACCTTGGACAACTCTGATGACAGTGACACAGCCAGCAGTGTTGACTCGGACCACAGCCTGTGGGTGCCAGAGAAGCAATCACCCTTTCAAGGCTCAGACACATTGAGTCCTGAAGTCCAGAGAAGGAACCCCCCTCAGACACCCAACAACAACAGCAACAGACACAGTACAAGATTGGAACCTCAAGCTCGATTCTTCCGCCCTCGACAACACCGCCATGTAGCTTCCTCACGCTGGGAGCCGATCCTTCCCTGGTCACCAAGCAGAAAGGCAGCATTTGACGACACTTTGCGCCGCACAATTGCATTCACCACCCGTGGTACTGACATTCCTAGCGGTCTTATCGATCTGAGGGAGGAAGAATGGGAGACTTGAGTCAATGTGATTGATTCTTTGAACTTGCGCACATTGCTTTCCACTAGCAACTTATCTTGGTGCTTTATCTACAGGTGAGCTAGGTATATCAACTATAAGGCTGTAACTAACAAAGGTTGACAGACATTTCCTGAATACGTGGGAAACTTCGCACTGACTCGAGATGTTTCATGCGCATCTTTAGAACAACAGCACAATGACACCACTTCGCAACTTGCTTTTACTCTTGCATTTGTAAGAATGTTTCCACACAGTTTCAGTTGACGCGACTGACCTTCTCCAGACTCCATAGCGCCACGCTCAGCTTGCGGCATCACATACGGCGGACGGAAATGGGAGAGGCCGTACAGCGCGCATGTGCCATGCCACCCTGAGGCCCATGACCGTCTCGTGGTTATAGAAGTCGTTTGTCTCAGCAGTCGGGCAACATCCTGAACAGGATCACCACCGGTCTACATCCCAACACAAAATCACCACCGAGCAACTTCCTGACACAGGATCACAACCTGGCCTGGTAACGACTGTAACTTTCAATTTGTCTTCGCTCTACAAACACATTATTCTGATCCACTCATTACATGTGAATATATTCATAGCTTGCAGGCCCCTCAACGCAGGAGTGCCGTTGTCAGGTCCACGTTGACTTGTCCAAATGAGTGAAACACTACAATGTATCCCCCAAATAATTGACCGCAGGATTTGTACAAGACGCGCATGCCCTCTTATCCGAGCGAGCGTCATCGGCTTTCCGTGACGCTTCTCGTACAATGCCGATGTCTGTCGACAAGTCATAACCAAAGCAAACAAATGTGTCGTCAACTCGTCACGAGCCACCACCTTACATCACGAGGCCAGCAATGACGGCGATGACGGCAGCAATGCTGAGGGCGCCAGCGGCTCTGACGCTGGCAGCACCGCTGTCGATACCATTTTGGCTGTTGTTGGCGGTGCCGCCCTTGCCGTCCTTGCCGTCCTTGAGCTGCTGGCAGACGCCCATGAGCGTGGAGTTGTTCATCATCTCGTTCAACTTGGCCTCCTTCTTGGCGACCTTGGCCTTGAACTTCTCAATCTTGGTGGTGTTGCCGTGGAACTTCTCGTTCAGTGCGGTATCATTCTTGGAGAGTGCAACCAGTTTGCTGCGGCGAGAGTCAGAGGAGCCTTTTTGAGGGGGGGGGGGGGGG